>CAJHQQ010005240.1:0-18855 GCA_905132885.1 Moricandia moricandioides
AAAGATCTTAATCTTGGCATGAAAGTGATTACAACATACTTTAAAGGTCTTAAAAACTTCTAGACCCCGTCCATTGATTTTAACAGTGTTAACAAGTACTAGAAATTTAATCTCATAAATGCCACCAAAGTACTTATGTTTTCTCTAGATTCACAGGCGTGCTGCCACACATCAAGAAATGACTAATTACAAAGCAATATCATAGCATGGTCATGATTAGGAAAACACCAAATTGCAATTTTTCCTAAATACAAGCTCACAATCACTTTTAAAATCAAATACTAGGCAAACATGATGTCTCAAGCACGAGAATGAGGAGTCCTAGTCTAGCATGCCATATTACATCTTTAAGGAATTCAGAAAACAGAATTTTAAAGCACAAATAAATCAGAACTAGCATTTGTCCTCAAGTAAGTACAAGCTCCCTTGTTCCCAACCCTTGCACCAGCAACTTACTAGTCTCCAATATCCGAAAATAAAACTCATTAGAGTAATGCAAACATGACAAATCAAGTCAGAGGCTGACTTTCTTAACCGACAGAAAATAGATGCAAAGGTTGCATAATAGAAACCTTAGGACACTTTGTCAACAATTTTAAATCCACCTATACCTTTTATGTACCCTTATCTCCATGTAGCTATCATGACACTGCCTAAGGCTGGTTTTTATATTTGGTAATCAGTTGAATCACTTAATTCATATTGTCGTGATCAACACCTGAATCTATTACTACAGCTAAGCACGTGTCTAATCCTATTCATGAATACCAGCAATATAAATGCATTAAGTGAAGATACCAAGTGGTATTAGATACCAGAGTTTTCTTTTAAGCCTTGATGAGAGCCTCTAGATTCAATCTTTATGATGTCTCAATCCTGATTAGTCCTTCCTGTGGAGTAGAAGAAGTTGTCGCCAAGGCCTTTCCCATACCAGTGTTGGTGCACGTTGAGAGGCATCCAGAGGGAGTCACTGGTCAGCTCATCATTTGAGAAGTGAGCTCTAGGCCTCCTTGGTACTGATTCCTTTGCGCTCCTTGAACTTATTTGTTTCAAATGGGATGAGTATCCGAGTCATTTTCCTTCATGTAGACCCTTCTTTTTGCCACATTGATCACATTCTATCAAGGTCTTCCTTAATCAATACTTGTAAAACTCCTTTGTTTCCACTCTTCCCTCAGCTTGAATTGCTCAATCGACCAGCTCACCTTTGCCTCCAAATAACCCAGGATCCTGCTCCATTTGTATCTGCAGCAAACTTCTTCCAGGCTTGTCAGCTCGCAGTATAGTTTTGATTAGTCATGTAGCTTAACTAAGAGTGAGAAGTAACCCAAAGACCTATATCTTCTCACGCCTTTAATTCAAGGCTGCTGCGTTCAGTTGTGTGTGGTCTGAGCATCTCCAAACTCAGCACAAAGGACCTGACTTGCCAAAAGAAACCGTGAACTCCCCACATATTCTTGGCTGAGAGAGTTGATGGCCTCTCTTACTTCAAAAACTCGGTAAGGTTAGAGATGTTTCCATAAACCTTGTAGACAGTTTCCCAATAAGGTTCTTTGAGCTTTCACAGTATGAATAAGCTTCCAAAATGCTGGATCCAGATATTTTGATGACGAGAAAGCACCATGAGATCCGCCTGAAGCCCATTTGCCTGCATCCACCACAACTATCTCCTTTCCATCTTCTCCTTGGAGGTCTGTTTTTGGAGCTTCTGCCGGTTGAAACATGGCTCCATAAACCTCTTCCTCCAAGGGCCAGTTTTCACCAATCTAGACCATCAGAAGGTAGTGACCCCCTTCAGAGTCACAGAATCGTCGCAAAGTTATGTTCCTCCATCTTCTTCTGCTATAACCGCTGTAAATAGGGTAGCCTTGAAGAAAATCGACAAAAGAATAGAGCAGAATGCTTGCTGAATAAAGAAAGTTTCAAAGAGCACTAGACTCCTGATACCATGTTAAATAAGTCTGTTTGATTCTGTTTGTGTTTAGAAGAGAAGAACAGGAAGAAAATAGAGAGAAGAAGAGACAAATCAGTCAAAGAGTTAGACATAGAGAGAGACGAACAATAGAGAACAAGATCGAATTGTATTCCTTGCCTTAATGGTTCTTAGGATGCATAACAAAATAGGGAAAACAACTGACTAAAGAAAAGAATAACACAAATGGGCTGAGTGAGGCAGAGATCGAGTCTGGAAAGCAGAGGGCTCGTCCAGCTTGATGGAGAAAGTGGACTGCGTGTGGCTCGTCCAGCTGAGGAAGAAAGCGACTGGTCACTTTATGTCTCTCTCATCTGTTTAAACCTTAACTACACATGTGATCTCCTTCGTCTTGACTCCAACGAACACCTTTCCCTTTCTCAAGCTATAGGCAGATGTCTGAATAAGTACTTTCCCGCGTTCAGACTCTCCTCTTGTGTGCCGTAGCAAGTCAAGTTAGGTCTAGTGTGTACGGACTCTGTACGGATGGTTTCCTACTCTTGATATCCAGACTGCTTCTCTCATCTGATCTCTTACTCTCGCCATTCATTCTTCATGTCGAACATCATGCATCCTCTTGTTTATTGCTTCATGTTCACAGATCTTTTGCGGCTCTCTCTCTCTCTAAAAGAAGTGTGCCGAGTCTGGTGTGTCATATCCAGAGCCTAAGGGTGTCTAGTTTGGTGTGTAATATCCAAACCATTCATCTAGGAGTATCAAGAGATCATCCATCCCTCTTGTGTCACCATCCAATCCACACGCCTTGAAGGACTTGAGTCTTTTGATTCGTTCTTGCAAGGATTATCCATTCCCATCAACCAAAGAGCATCCTAGGGACGCATCATAAAAGCTTCCCCTGGACTGGTCCTTCTTCTTGTTCTTCTTCAGTGTCTTCTTGGTCAGACTCGGTGTTGTCATCTTCTGAGGCATACTCTCCATTCTCCAGCAAGATCATGACTCTCTTGTTGGTACACTCATTGGCATAATGTCCTCTTCCTTGGCACTTGAAACACTTGACATCACGAGCTCTGGAACTAGAAGCTTCAACCTTGCCTTTGCCCTTGTCAAGAGCACTGATTGGTTTGGTCTCTTCTCTTGGATAGGACTTGTTGTCCTTCTGGAATGGTTTAGACTCCTTAGGATAAGGTGTCTTCTCCTCCTTGGTGTTGTGTAACCGGTTAGAGCCATACTGATTGCGTGAGTGTCCCCTCCTCTTGAGTTGTTGCTCAACAAGAATAGCCTTGTGTAGCATCTCTTCAAGCTCCACATAATGTTGCATCTCAACATTCTCTTGTATCTCTCGGTTTAAACCACAAAGGAACCTTGACATGGTTGCTTCTCTATCCTCTGATATGTTAGCCCTCAGCATGAGTAACTCCATCTCCTGGTAATACTCCTCCACTGATCTTGAACCTTGGGTAAGTTTCCTCAGCCGGTGGTGCAAGTCTCTGAGGTAATGGCTTGGAACAAACCTCTTGCGCATGATTGACTTCATCTCTGTCCAAGTCTCTACTGGTTCCTCTCCATTCCTCCTACGAGTGGTGAGGTACTGATCCCACCAACTCAAAGCATAGTCATAGAACTCAGTGGCAGGAATCTGAATCTTCTTGTGGTTTGTGTACTACTTGCACTGAAAGACTAGCTCAATCTTCTTCTCCCACTCAAGATAGGCATCCGGATCAGCTTTGCCATGAAATGGGGGTATCTTGATCTTCAAACCAGCAAGTTCATCTCCCTGGTTCATTCTCCTCTCTTGGACACGCCTAGGTCTTCTTGAGGATGAGCTGAAGTGTTCATACTCTTCATCAGTCTCCTCATAACCATCATGTTCTTGGCGAGTTGCTTGCGGTCTCTCCTCTCTCCTAGTCTCTTGGTTTGGCAAGTGACTAGTAGCTCTCCTGATGTCTTCTCTAAGCTCTCTCCTGATGTCATTGAGATTGGTCCTCATCATCTCGGTCATGGTTGCCACCATACTCTGGTTAAGTTGATTTGTCATAGCCTCCATGAGAAGCTTGTTCCTCCTGACGAGTTCAGCTTCTTCTTCAGACTCGGACACCATGTTTCCTGCTCAAGGGTAAACACAATAACCAGTAAAAGGATTCTAGGTAAAAAGACAAGCAAAAAGGAAAAAGAAAACAAGCAAAAAGGAAAAAGAAACAAGCTTGTATTGCAAGACAAAACAAAAAGGAACAATCGGCTAGAAAAAGGAAAAAGATTCAAGCAAAAAGGAAAAGCTCCTAAGCTTTTTCTAATCTCTTCTAAGGTTTCCTAGCACCCTAACAATCTTATTATGCTTGTGTTCAAGGTGATAAACAAGCTAGACTAATGCACAAAGTGATCGACAACAAGGTAGCATGCGGCTAGGGTTACTCTCTCTCTAGGGTTTCCGCAAAAACCAAATAAGGAAAGTTTCAAAGTTCTTGTCTAATCTCTTATGCAATCACGGGCAGCCCTAGTTAGATGAGTTCTACTGCTTATTCAAAAGATAAAGATGAGACACGGATGAAACAACAGAGAAAAACAAGAGAGGGTAATGAGTACTTCCCAACCAAAGTGCTCTGATACCACTTGATGCGTCCCTAGGATGCTCTTTGGTTGATGGGAATGGATAGATCCTTGCAAGAACGAATCAGGGACTCAAGTTCTTCAAGGTTTGTGGATTGAATGGTGACACAAGAGGGATGGATGATCTCTTGATACTCCTAGATGAATAACTCGGATATGACACACCAAATTAGACACCCTTAGGTCTCTGGATACTACACACCAGACTCGACACACTTTCTAGAGAGAGAGCCGTCAAGGAGAAAAGATACTTGTTTATTAAAAAGCTCGATCAGTACAAGAGGGTGTAGAGACCTCTTTAAATAAGAAACAAGAGACATACCCTCTAGGGTTTCGACAATGACCAAAAAAGGAAACTAGAGTTTAACATAAGCTTTTAAATGAAATGAAATAAAAATGTAACTTCTATAGTCTTGGACCGAGATAGGACTTAGGTGATGTGAAGACAAGTTGTGGCCTCGTTAAAAACCTTCCTCCGGAAAACCTCGTGGGACAAAACCAAAAGCAAGGAAAAGAGCACACACCCCATGTCTTGCCTAGACACTAACTCAGCTTGATGTAGAGATGGCTTGAATGGTGATCAAGACATCTCGGATCAGACCTTGTCCAAGACTTTGTTGTTGTGGATGTGAAGTGAGTGTGAGTTTTAGTAATTTAGTGAGTGTTTAAATGAGATTAAGAAAGAGTTTGTTGCTGGAAATGTGAAGAATAGTAAGAACAGGAGAGAGAGTGAGGGATTTCGTGAGTGAGAGAGAGAGAAGGAGAGAATATGATTTCCTTGCCTTTCTTAGTTCTGGATACATGTCTTTATATAGACCAGACAATACATAAAATAATCAGACAAGTTTGAATAAAGAAAAGAATAAATTAATGGGACTGAGCAATGGCAAGGACTGAGGGATGCCAGGGACAGTCTGAGGGATGCCAGGGACTGAGGAATGGCAGGGACAGTCTGAGGAGGAGCAGAGGCACGTCCAGCAATGTAGGAAAGGGACAGGAGCTATGTGGTCCACTCTCCTTAACACAACATGTGACTTCTCTCCCTAAAGATTCTCTGCCTCTAGTCAACATCCTCTTTGGTTCCTCAAGCCTTGATTTATTCTTCTCTATCATTCATGTCTTCATGTCAACACTCCCCCTCAAGCTTGACCATGTGGAACAAGTCAAGCTTGGAAGCCATGAAGCATTCCCTCATTAAAACCTCAGCTAGTAAAAACCGCATGGGACAAAAACCACACCAAGGAAAAAGAGTAGAACACTTCATGGCAAGAGGATCAGTGACATGTGAGATCTATGAGTCCAAGCTTTGGATGAATGAACTCACAGACTTTGGTGCTAGCAGCCTTGGTAAATGATGCAATCCAGGATGAGCTAATCTTAGATGAACTTAATGATGAAACTGAATGGATGCAAGAACCAAGTTACTATGAGGAAGATGATATGGACCAGACCCAAAATGAAGATGTTTCTCTCTCAGCCCAAAAGAAGTCCAACGACCAGAAAGAAGATCCATTTGTCATATCTGTTGGGCCCATCACGAGATCCAGGTCCAAGAAGCTTATTGAGAAGATTGCTTGCCTTATTCTGAACCAAGAAAGTGAAGAAGAGTTACTTGGCCAAACCACCATCACCCCAACCACCTTCATTTACTCGGCTGTCTTCTACAACAACTAATTTACTTATGTTTTTGTCTTATTTCTTTTCCCTAAGTGCTCATGCACGAAACTACAAGTCCCAAGGCTGTCATGCACGAGATTGTTGTCATTTTCCTTTAAAAACTCTGTTTTGCTTCATTTGAAAAACAATCATCATTTTTATCAAAAACTCATTTCTCTTTGGTGATTCATTTGTTCTTAGAACAACTTGATTGTGGAGGCGTGTGAACCCAAAACAATCAACAAGCTCTCAACCTGACTGGTGTGTCAAATCCAGAGTGAGAGAGTGAAGAATCTGAGGACTTTTCCGCAACCCTCAGTGTTTCAATCGATCAAATCCTTTCAACCCTTCTATCCATAAACCCTAGTTCGTCCATCAAGCCAGTATCCATCGAAAACCATCTTTCAATCTGTTACAGAGTAGATCCAACCAAAATCAGAGTGGAAATCCTTGGGAAAAAGTCATTACAAGACCTTAAAAGTTTTACAGGATCACTTCTATTGGCCGCATATGAAGAGAGATGTGGAGAGGATATGTGGAAGGTGTGCTACTTGCAAGCATGCCAAGTCCCAAGTTCAAAACCAGGGTTTGTATACTCCTTTACCTATTCCACACCATCCCTGGAATGACATTTCTATGGATTTCATTGTTGGTTTGCCTAGAACTAGGACTGGAAAGGATTCTATCTTTGTTGTTGTTGATAGGTTCTCTAAGATGGCACACTTCATAGCATGTCATAAGACTGATGATGCATTGCATATAGCTAACTTCTTCTTTAAGGAGGTTGTACGTTTGCATGGCATACCTAGAACCATAGTTTCTGATAGGGACACTAAGTTTCTTAGTTACTTTTGGAAGACACTTTGGTCTAAGTTAGGAACTAAGCTTTTGTTCTCTACTACATGTCATCCACAAACTGATGGGCAAACTGAGGTAGTTAATAGGACATTAGGAACACTCCTGCGTGCATTCATTAGGAAGAACTTAAGAACATGGGAAGAATACTTGCCACATTGTGAATTTGCATACAATCATGCTATGCATTCTGCTTCTAAGTATTCTCCATTTGAAATTGTTTATGGGTTCAATCCCACCTCTCCTTTGGATCTAATGCCTTTACCTGAGTGTGAAAGGACAAGTCTAGATGGCAAGAAGAAAGCCGAGTTGGTTCAACAGATTCATGAGAAGGCTAGACAAAACATTGAGCAGAAGACCAAGCTTTATGAGAAGCAAGCAAACAAGGGGAGACGTGTGAGGACCTTTGAAGTTGGTGACCAAGTTTGGTTGCACCTAAGGAAGGATAGGTTTCCCAACGAGAGGAAGTCCAAGCTGATGCCAAGGGTTGATGGACCCTTTGAGATCATCCACAAGATCAATGACAATGCCTACAAGCTTGATCTCCAAGGTAAGTACGATGTATCAAATAGCTTCAATGTCACTGACTTGGCTCCTTTTGTTGTAGATGGACCTGATTTGAGGACAAATCTTTTCAAGAGGGAGGGGATGATGTGATCATGGACCGGATCACTAAGGAGGACAATGAGGAGAGTCTAGATGAGCCACATGAAGCCACTATGCATCAACCATTTGATGAGGATGCTCTAGCCATTCCTGAAGGTCCCATGACTCGTTCCAGAGTCAAGAAGCTTAAGGAGAATGTTGTTGGATTACTCACTTCACATCCACAACAAGAGGGTCTTGGACAAGGTTTGATCCGAGATGTCTTGATCACCATTCAAGCCATCTCTACACCAAACTGAGGTAGTGTCTAGGCAGACATGGAGTGCGTGCTCTTTTCCTTGCTTTTGGTTTTGTCCCACGAGGTTTTCTAGAAGGAAGGTTTTTAACGAGGCCACAACATGTCTACAAATCACCTAAGTGCTACACTCGGTCCAAGATCAATAGAAGTGCATTTTTATTTCATAAACTATAGTTTGCTTTCTTTCCTTTTTTGGTTCTTTGTCGAAAACCCTAGAGGCATGTCTCTGGTTTTCTTATTTAAAGGGTGCCTTATACCCTATTGTAGGCACGCAACCTTTTCTATACAAGTCATTCATCTTTTGCGGCTCTCTCTCTCTAAAAGAAGTGTGCCGAGTCTGGTGTGTCATATCCAGAGCCTAAGGGTGTCTAGTTTGGTGTGTAATATCCAAACCATTCATCTAGGAGTATCAAGAGATCATCCATCCCTCTTGTGTCACCATCAAATCCACACGCCTTGAAGGACTTGAGTCTCTTTGATTCGTTCTTGCAAGGATTATCCTTTCCCATCAACCAAAGAGCATCCTAGGGACGCATCATGATCCCCTCTTTATCACTGCCTGTGATGATGATATCATCCACATAGATGAGAATCACAATGATCCCTTGCTGGCTGGTGAGAGTAAACAAAGTGTGATCAGCTTCAGATTTCACAAACCCTCTTCCATTAAGGGTTGTGCTCAGTTTGTGATACCAGGCTCTTGGAGATTGCTTCAGACCATAGATTGCCTTCCTCAGCCTCAATACATTACCAGGTTTGACCATGTTTTCCATCCCTGGTGGAGGCCGCATGTATACTTCATCTTCTAGCTCTCCTTGTAAGAATGCATTCTTGACATCCATTTGCCAAAGATCCCATTCCAAATTCACAGCAAGAGAAAGCAAAATCCTTATGGTGTGAAGCTTTGCCACTGGTGCAAAGGTTTCAAGATAGTCCTCACCATATACTTGAGTGTAGCCTCTTGCTACCAGCCTGGTCTTCTTCCTCTCAGGTTTCCCATTGGCTAAGTACTTAATTGTGAACAACAGCATGCTTGTTACTGCCTTCTTGCCTTTGGGAAGTTCAGTTTCAAACCAGGTTCCATTTTTCTCCATAGCACCCATCTCATCTCTTACTGAATCTCTCCATTCCTTAATTGCCATAGCCTCTTCATATGACCTTGGTATGTAAGCCTCATCAAGGTTAGTGATGAAAGCTTGATGATCCATAGGATATTGAGCTAGGGAGCATGTTGCTTGTATAGGATGAGCTATAGCTTGTGAGTTGAAGTAGACCCTTGTGTTGATCCAATTAGAGGCCGGCTGTTTGATTCTAGTACTCCTCCTTAGTACTGGTTGTGATTCTTCATTTTGAACCTCTTCTTCATTGGCTGAGGGTTGGTTCTCATTTACCACTGGTGCTTCTTGATCTTGTTGCTCATCTTGACCATGAATTGGTGCTGAGTTTTTGAATTGTGGCTCAGCATTGTTGCCCCCCTCATGGTCAAGGTGGGGAATCTCCTGACCCTCAAACTCATCAGTGGTGGTCTCAGCTTCACTAGACTGAGTGGGAGCTTGTCTAGCCTCATCTGGTTCAGTACCTCTCTTATCCATAGGTATACTGATCCCAATACTCTCCATTACCCGTCGAAGATTGTTTGCTCTATCCGAGGTTGATTGGGATAGATTCTCAAGTTCACTCCAATCTTTGTTGTTGTAGTATCCTCTAGATTCCACAAACTTCACATCTCGAGATACCAGGACTCTCCTAGTCTCTGGTTCATAACACTTATAACCCTTTTGGTTTGGAGAGTACCCAATGAACATAGCTCTTGTACTCTTGGCCTCTAGTTTATTTCTTTGCTCTCCTGGTATCAAGACAAAGCAAGGACACCCAAACACACGCATATGATCAATAGATGGTCTAGTTTTGTTCAATACCTCAAATGGAGATTGGTCTTGAAGAATTCTGGTTGGAATCCGGTTGATCAAGTAGCATGCTGTCATGACTGCATCTCCCCAAAACCTTTTAGGTACACTTGTATGGAACATCATGCTCCTGGCCACCTCCATCAGATGTCGATTTTTCCTCTCAGCTACACCATTTTGTTGTGGTGTGTAAGGAGAGCTAGTTTGCTGAATGATCCCATGCTGAGCTAGATATTGCTTAAATGCTTGACTAGTGTACTCTCCACCATTATCAGACCTGAGGATCTTCAACTTGGCATTGAAATGGTTGGAAACATGATTATGGAAGTTCTTGAATGCCTCCAGCACCCGGTCTTTTGTCTGAATCAGAGTCACCCATGTGTATTTTGACTTCTCATCAATGAAGGTGACAAAGTACTTGTGATTCTCTCTGGAAAGACACGGTGCTGTCCACACATCAGAATGAACCAGGTCGAAACACTTCTCATAGATAGTGCTAGACCTTGGAAAGACTGTCCTACAATGCTTCCCCAAGATACATGCTTCACATTCATCATTCTGAAACACCATACCCGGAAGCATCAAGTTCAATGCTCTAGTATGGGGATGTCCCAATCTAGAGTGCCATATGGTGCTCTCAACCCCATTAGAAGCACTGATCAGGCAGTGAGCAGGCGTTGCACCAGATATCTTAGTCTTCTCTAGGTGATACAGTTCCTGATGGCTGTGCCCTCTACCAATAACCTGCCCTGTCTTCAAGTCTTGAAACTCAACCTCATCAGGTCTAAAGACAACTTGACAATTCAGATCAACGGTTGCTCTTTTCACTGATAGCAAATTTGATGTAAACTGAGGCATATACAAGGCAGATGATTCTTTATCAAACAACCTAAGGTTCCCTATCCCTTCTATCTTAACCTTATCACCATTTGCTATAAGCACATTCCCTGAGGCAGGTTTGATATTACTAACCAGGTTCCTATCACTAATCATGTGATGGCTAGCTCCTAAATCTATAATAATGGGTTTAGAGTCAGGAGAATAATTACCAACCTCCTTGGGTGAGATAAGGGCCTTGGCAGCTTTTATAAAGGCATCAAAGTCTCTTCTGGTCACTGGACCATCAGAATTGGTCGCCCCTGCCATACTCCTCCATGTTCCTCCTGAAATCTTGAGAGAAACTTGAGTATAAACAGAAGAAAGAGTGAAGGATCGAGAGAATAGAGAGACTTAGACAAGAAAATGAAGAGAGATCCGGGTAGACTTAAGAGAAACCATGAGAGAGTGTAGAGAGATAAACAAGAGAGAGAGACTGAAATAGTCGTTATGATTAATGATAAGCAAGCTTTACAATATATAGAGGAGATTAGGATAAGGTTTCAACGTTAACAAAGACCAAAAGCATGTGTGGTCAAGCCGGGGAGGAGCGTCTATTTGAAATGCTTGGACCAGAAGCTCCACACGTTTGATGCCAAAGGGATCTTGACCAGATGCTCTTCCAGCCATGAGCCAGCCTGTCAGAGACGCGCCTCTCTTATCCTTTTGGTCAAGCTTCCCGCGTGGTAAGTGATCAAGGTAACTCTTGGTCGATTAACCTCTTCCCCGGGTAACTTCATCTTCAAGGTAAGTTTGGGTGTACGGCCATTGTACGGCCTTTGTAAGGCCAATTGTACGGACACCCCAAACTCAAATCCTCCCAAATCCTCTATGCTTCCTCTATCATTAATCAGCTTATTCAACACTCCCCCTCAAGCTTGACTATGGGAATCAGTCAAGCTTGGATGCCATGAGATCTTCCTCATTAAAAACCTTATCAAAGAAAACCCTCCTTAGGGATAAAACCTTGACAAGGAAAAGAGTAAAGACCTCATGACAAAGGGGCTCAGCTCCTTCTGGTTAGATCAATGAGTCCTAACCTCGTGTGAATGGACTCAATGGTCTTCTGTCTGGCTGCCTTGGTAAACACATCAGCTAGTTGATCCTCACTCCTTGTGTAGCAAGGTAAGATGTCCCCGGATACAATCATTTGCCTCACCTTGTGGCAATCCACTTCAATGTGCTTTGTTCTTTCATGGAACACTGAGTTGGAGGCAATGTGGATGGCAGCTTGGTTGTCACAATGCATGGTCATAGGCGTGTCTTGATCAACCCCCAAGTGCTTCAGTATGCCCTTCATCCAAACTAACTCATTTGTCAGCTTCAGCATGGCTCTATATTCAGCTTCTGCGCTTGAGCATGACACCACCTTTTGCTTCTTGCTCTTCCAAGTGACCAGATTCCCTCCAATGAATGTGCAATAACCGGTTGTGGACTTTCTATCCATCCTATCCCCAGCCCAATCAGCATCACAGTAC
Source organism: Moricandia moricandioides (assembly GCA_905132885.1). Taxonomy (NCBI): domain Eukaryota; kingdom Viridiplantae; phylum Streptophyta; class Magnoliopsida; order Brassicales; family Brassicaceae; genus Moricandia; species Moricandia moricandioides. The sequence continues at coordinate 12,214 of CAJHQQ010005240.1, forward strand.
CCTACCACTTCAGTACTCTTGTTGCAACCCAGCCAAACTCCTTGGTTGATTGATCCATTCAGGTACATGAGCAATCTCTTCACCATGTTCCAGTGATGCTCCTTTGGGGCTTGCATATGTTGACTCACCTGATTCACAGCAAAGCATATATCAGGTCTTGTTATGGTTAAGTAAATTAACTTACCAACAAGCTTTCTGTAAAGCTTGGAATCTTGAAATGGTGGACTATCTTCAATCTCCCCCTCACGTGGCACTTTATATCCATCTTCAAGAGGAGTTCTAGATGTCTTCCCTCCATACATCCCTGCATCTTTCAAAAGATCAAGTGTATACTTTCTTTGGGACAGAAATAAACCTTCCTTAGACCTACATAACTCAATTCCAAGAAAGTATTTCATCTCCCCCAAATCTTTAATTTCAAAGAAAGATTTTAGATAGTCTTTAGTAGATTGTATACCTGCCTTGTCACTTCCAGTAATGATGATATCATCAACATATACTAGGAGGACAACTATACCTGAGGATGTAATGAGAGTGAAGAGGGTGTGGTCGAGTTCAGACCTTTTGAAGCCTCTCCCATTCAAGGTGGTGCTGAGTTTGTTGTACCATGCTCTTGGTGACTGCTTAAGACCATATATAGCTTTCCTCAACCTTAGAACGTTTCCTTTCTTCACCAAATGTTCCAAACCAGGTGGAGGATACATGTAGACTTCATCTTCAAGTTCTCCTTGAAGGAATGCATTCTTTACATCCATTTGCCAAAGATCCCATTCCAAGTTCACTGCCACTGACAATACTATCCTGATGGTGTGAAGCTTTGCAACTGGAGCAAACGTGTCTAGGTAATCTTTACCATAAGTCTGAGTAAATCCTCTAGCAACCAATCTGGTCTTCTTTCTATCCACCTTCCCATTTGCTAGGTACTTAATTGTGAAGATCCACCTACTAGACACTGCCTTCTTCCCTCTTGGCAGCTCACTCTCATACCAAGTGTCATTCTTAACCATTGCATCAGCCTCAGCTCCTACTGATTCCTTCCATTCCTTATCCTTGATTGCTTCCTCATAGGATGCTGGAACATAGCTGATGTGATCATGGACCGGATCACTAAGGAGGACAATGAGGAGAGTCTAGATGAGCCACATGAAGCCACTATGCATCAACCATTTGATGAGGATGCTCTAGCCATTCCTGAAGGTCCCATGACTCGTTCCAGAGTCAAGAAGCTTAAGGAGAATGTTGTTGGATTACTCACTTCACATCCACAACAAGAGGGTCTTGGACAAGGTTTGATCCGAGATGTCTTGATCACCATTCAAGCCATCTCTACACCAAACTGAGGTAGTGTCTAGGCAGACATGGAGTGCGTGCTCTTTTCCTTGCTTTTGGTTTTGTCCCACGAGGTTTTCTAGAAGGAAGGTTTTTAACGAGGCCACAACATGTCTACAAATCACCTAAGTGCTACACTCGGTCCAAGATCAATAGAAGTGCATTTTTATTTCATAAACTATAGTTTGCTTTCTTTCCTTTTTTGGTTCTTTGTCGAAAACCCTAGAGGCATGTCTCTGGTTTTCTTATTTAAAGGGTGCCTTATACCCTATTGTAGGCACGCAACCTTTTCTATACAAGTCATTCATCTTTTGCGGCTCTCTCTCTCTAAAAGAAGTGTGCCGAGTCTGGTGTGTCATATCCAGAGCCTAAGGGTGTCTAGTTTGGTGTGTAATATCCAAACCATTCATCTAGGAGTATCAAGAGATCATCCATCCCTCTTGTGTCACCATTCAATCCACAAACCTTGAAGAACTTGAGTCCCTGATTCGTTCTTGCAAGGATCTATCCATTCCCATCAACCAAAGAGCATCCTAGGGACGCATCAAGTGGTATCAGAGCAACTTTGGTTGGGAAGTACTCGTTCTCTCTTTGTTTTTGTTTCTTGTTTGATTTCTTGTTTACTTTTGTTAATCGCATCCGTGTAGCATCTTGTGTTCCCGGTTGTGTTCTTTTGTCATTCAATCCGTGTTCAATCTAAATCAACTTGAATAAGCATTAGAACTCTTTTACCTTAGGGCTGCTCGTGACTGCATGAAAGTTTAGACAAGAATTTTAGACTTTCCTTATTTGGACTCATCCGGAAACCCTAGTGAGAGAAAAACCCTAGCCGCATGCATTCTTGTGGACGATTGCTTTGTGCTTTGCTTTAGCTTGTTTAACATCTTGAACACGAGCATACTAGGTTGCTAGAACACCTTAGAAAAGTTTAGGAAAAGGTTTAAGAAGTTGTTCCATTGTGCTTGACCATTTCCTTTTTGCTTGAACCGATTTCCTTTTCTTAGGCGATTTCCTTTTCACTTTTGTCTTGCTTTGTACGATTGTTTTCTTTGCCTTTTTACTTGTTTTTCTTTTCCTTTTTGCTTGTCTTCTTCCCTAGAACTCCTTACTGGTTGTCTTGTTTGTTGTTAAGCAGGAACAATGGTGTCCGAGTCTGAGGAAGAGGCCGAACTCGTCAGGAGAAACAAACTCCTCATGGAAGCAATGACCAATCAACTTAACCAAAGTATGGTGGCAACCATGACCGAGATGATGAGGACCAACCTCAATGACATCAGAAGAGAGTTAAGAGAAGACATAAGGAGAGCTACTAGTCACTTACCAAACCAAGAGACTAGGAGAGAAGAGAGACCACAATCGGCACACCAAGCCAATCGCCAAACCACTCGCCAAGAGCATGATGGTTATGAGGAGACTGATGACGAGTATGATCACCTCAGCTCATCCTCAAGAAGACCTAGACGTGCCCATGAGAGAAGAGTGAATCAAGGAGATGATCTTGCCGGTTTGAAGATCAAAATACCCCCATTCCATGGCAAGGCTGATCCGGATGCATACCTTGAGTGGGAGAAGAAGATTGAGCTAGTCTTCCAGTGCAAGCAATACACCAACCACAAGAAGATTCAAATTGCTGCCACTGAGTTCTATGACTATGCCTTGAGTTGGTGGGATCAATACCTCACAACTCGTAGAAGGAATGGAGAGGAACCGGTTGAGACTTGGACAGAGATGAAGTCAATCATGCGCAAGAGGTTTGTTCCAAGCCATTACCTTAGAGACTTGCACCACCGGCTGAGGAAGCTTACACAAGGTTCAAGATCAGTGGAGGAGTATTACCAAGAGATGGAGTTGCTTATGTTGAGGGCCAACATATCAGAGGATAGAGAAGCAACCATGTCACGGTTCCTTTGTGGCTTAAACCGAGAGATACAAGACAATGTTGAGATGCAACATTATGTGGAGCTAGAAGAGATGCTACACAAGGCCATTCTTGTTGAGCAACAACTCAAGAGGAGAGGGCACTCACGCAATCAGTATGGCTCCAACCGGTTACACCACAACAAGGAAGAGAAGACACCTTATGCTAAGGAGTCTAAACCATTCCAAAAGGACAACAAGTCCTATCCAAGAGAAGAGGCCAAACCGATCAGTGCTCTTGACAAGGGCAAAGGCAAGGTTGAGGCATCTAGTTCCAGAGCTCGTGATGTCAAGTGCTTCAAGTGCCAAGGAAGAGGACACTATGCCAATGAGTGTACCAACAAGAGAGTCATGTTCTTGCGAGAAGATGGAGAGTACACCTCAGGAGAAGACAACACCGAGTCTGACCAAGAAGAAACTGAAGAAGAGCTTGAAGAAGGACCAGTCCAGGGGAAGCTTTTAGTAGCAAGAAGACTTCTAAGCTTGCAAAACAAGGCTGAGGAGCTAGAGCAACGTGAGAACCTCTTCTACACCCGGTGCTTGGTCCAAGGAAAAGTGTGCAGCCTCATTGTAGATGGAGGAAGTTGTGTGAATGCTGCGAGTGAGACAATGGTCCAGAAGTTGGGTTTGAAGGTTCAAAAGCATCCCAAGCCATACCGGTTGCAATGGCTGAATGAAGAAGGCACCATGAAGGTCTCAAGTCAAGTTCTTATTCCCTTATCCATTGGGAGATATGAAGATGAAGTCTTGTGTGATGTGTTGCCAATGCAAGCTGGTCACATACTCCTTGGAAGGCCATGGCAATCTGATAGGCGTGTGATCCATGATGGCTTCACCAACAAGCATTCCTTTCTGTTCAAGGGCAAGAAGACTACTCTGGTTCCCTTGACACCCAAGGAAGTGCAACAAGATCAAGTTCAACTCCAAAAGAAGAAGGAGATTGATCTAAAACCGGCTGGAACTAAGCAGCCAAACTTCTATGCAAACATGGGTGATATCAAAAGAACTCTCAACTCTAAACAATCAGCTATATTACTTGTGTTTAAGGAGACTCTATTGAACTTAACTGATCCTACACCGGTGTATCCGAGTGAGATGGTTTCTCTTTTACAGGAGTTCCAAGATGTGTTTCCAGAGGACAATCCCATTGGTTTACCACCATTGAGAGGGATTGAGCACCAGATAGACTTTGTGCCAGGATCAACACTTCCAAACCGTCCAGCATATAGAAGCAATCCGGTTGAGACCAAGGAGTTGCAAAGACAAGTGGAAGAACTCATGGAGAAGGGCTATATCCGAGAGAGTTTGAGCCCATGTGCTGTACCAGTGCTCCTAGTGCCTAAGAAGGATGGTACATGGCGAATGTGTGTTGATTGTAGATCAATCAACAACATCACAGTGAAGTATCGCCACCCTATCCCTAGACTTGATGATATGCTTGATGAATTACATGGTTCTTGCATCTTTTCTAAGATAGATTTAAAAAGTGGTTATCATCAGATTAGGATGAAAGAAGGAGATGAATGGAAAACTGCATTTAAAACTAAGCATGGATTTGTTAGAAAATGAAGAACAGAGTGAAAGAACCCAGAGAGAAAGGAAGTAACCGAGAGAGAGAGAGAACGGATACTCGAAAACTAAGAAAAGAAGAGTGTAAGGGAAAAACTGTGTTCCTTGTAATTGAGTGTGGCTCGGTTACATGCTTAAGTAGGCCAGTTGCCTAGACTTCGAGAATAAATAAAATAGCCCTTGCCCTAAGTACAAAAGAAAGAAATAAACTAAAGGACTCTGCTCGGAGGGAGGTGGGTCTGATCAGACATGAAAAGGTGAACAGGTGTCCTCAAACGGTTCAAGGGGGCCCTTAAGAGGAACATGTGGATCGTTCCCAATCTTGGAAATCCCACTCATCCTTGGCCATCTAAAAATATCTCCAACGGTCTCTTCTCTCTTTACTGGCATGAACCGAGGGAGGCGAGTTGAAACATTGGCCTTGGCCTCCTAAGACACGTTAGGTTCGAGCTGAGGTGGCCTTATGAGTCAAGCATTGTACGGACATACTTGTAACTCAAGCAAGTTCAACTATGCTTCTTCTTCACTTGCATCCGATTCTTTCTTCCTCTTATTTGATATATACTTTTTCAATATGGAGGAGCTTAGAGCAACGTGAGAACCTCTTCTACACCCGGTGCTTGGTCCAAGGAAAAGTGTGCAGCCTCATTGTTGATGGAAGGTAGTTGTGTGAATGCTGCGAGTGAAACAATGGTCCAGAAGTTGCGATTGAAGGTTCAGAAACATCCCAAGCCTTACCGGTTACAATGGCTGAATGAATAAGGCACCATGAAGGTTCCAAGTCAAGTCCTTATTCCCTTAGCCATTGGGAGATATGAAGATGAAGTCTGTGTGATGTGTTGCCTATGCAAGCTTGGTCACATACTTCTTGGAAGACCTTGGCAATCTGATCGCCGAGTTATCCATGATGGCTTTCACCAACAAGCACTCCTTTGAGATTCAAGGGCCGCAAGACCACCCTGGTTCCCTTGACACCCAAGGAAGTACAACAAGATCAGATTCAACTCCAAAAAGAAGAAGGAGATTGATCTAAAACCGGCTGGAACTAAGCAGCCAAACTTCTATGCTACATGCTGGTGATAGTCAAAAGAACTCTCAACTCTAAACAATCTGCTATCTTACTTGTGTTTAAAGAGACTCTTTTGAACTAACAGATTCTACACCGGTGTATCCGAGTGAAATGGTTTCTCTTTTGCAGGAGTTTCAAGATGTATTTCCAGAAGACAATCCCATTGGTTACCACTTTGAGAGGATGAGCATCAGATAGACTTGTTACCAGGATCTACACTTCCAAACCATCCAGCATACAGAACCAATCCGGTTGAGACCAAGGAGTTGCAAAGACAAGTAGAGGAACTCATGGAGAAGGGCTATATCAGAGAGAGTTTGAGCCCATGTGCTGTACCAGTGCTCCTAGTGCCGCTTAAGAAGGATGGTACATGGCGTATGTGATGTTGATTGTAGATCAATCGCATACAACATCACAGTGATATGAGTATCGCCATCTCTATCCCTAGCACTTGATGATATGCTTGATGAATATGCATGGTTCTGCATCTTTCTCCTAAGATTGAGTTTAAAAAGTGGTGTTATCATCAGATTAGTGGATGATAAGAAGAGATGAATGGAGAAAAACTGCATTCAAAACTAAACATGGATTATATGAGTGGGTAGTTATCGCCATTTGACTTAACCAATGCACCTGAGTACTCTATGAGGTTAATGAATCATGTTCTTAGATCATTCATAGGCATTTTCTGTCTGGTAGTATACTTGATGACATCTTAGTATATAGCAAGAACTTAGAAGAACAATCTAGATCATCTT
>CAJHQQ010005241.1:0-18853 GCA_905132885.1 Moricandia moricandioides
CTCGAACCTTGGGTAAGCTTCCTCAGCCGGTGGTGCAAGTCTCTAAGGTAATGGCTTGGAACAAACCTCTTGCGCATGATTGACTTCATCTCTGTCCAAGTCTCAACCGGTTCCTCTCCTGATGCAACCAAGACTAAACCAGTAGCTGAACTGAAGCTGAATGAGAGAGTGACACTGAAGAGGAGCTAGATGAGCTGAACCAGATTGATACTCAAGGCGTGATGGGAGCTGATGATGATATATTTCGACCCAATCTTTCACATGGATCAGATGCAACTTACTCGGCCCAAACCAATCAAGATAAGGATCCATTCTGCTTGTCTAAAGGCCCAGTTACTAGATCACAAACCAGAAGACTGAAGAAATCAATTGCTGCTTTGGTTTACTCTGAACCAGACCCAAACCAACTTGAAAATCAAGCCAAGGAAAAGAGCCAACTTTTCACTTATTCAGTCTTTGGACTTGTCTAAGTATTTCTACTATTTTAATTTCGAGTTTCTACAAGTATTAAGGACCTTTTACCTTCTGTTTCTGCTACATAAACTCTTTGAGAACTCTCTGAAAAATTCATTCACTCTTTTTATCAAAAACTTTTCCAGAAAGCTTGTGAATCTTATGTTCATCTTTGAACACTGATTGCTAAAGAGTTCATTCTCTGATTGCAAAACTTGTCTTTGATCTCAAACAGGGTTCATTCTCTTGATCTTAGACACATCTACACAAGATCTGATCAGTTCATAGATCATTTCTGAAGATCATCCAATCAATCCATCATCATCATCAAAATCAACCCAGATCTTCTCAAAACCATCAGATCTTCCATCAAAAGTATCAGGGACAAAAGGATCTCCTCTCCAGGGATTCATCAAGTGGTATCAGAGCCTTCAAATCTGCTTTGATACCACTTGATGAATCCCTGGAGAGGAGATCCTTTTGTCCCTGATACTTTTGAAAGGAAGATCTGATGGTTTTGAGAAGATCTGGGTTGATCTGGTTCAGAGTAAACCAAAGTGAGACTAGCTGCTACTGAGTTCAATGGTTATGCTCTACACTGGTGGGATCAGATTGTTACAACCAGGAGGAGAACAGGAGAGCCACAAGTGTCTTCATGGTTTGAACTCAAAACTATTATGAAGAAACACTTTGTTCCTGGTCATTACAGTAGGGAAGTTCATCAGAAGCTGAGAAGACTTACCCAAGGAAGCAAGGGTGTTGAGGACTACTATTCAGGAGATGGAGATCTTGATGTTGAAAGCTGCTGTGGATGAGGATTCAGAGGCAACTATGGCACGATTTCTAGGTGGCCTCAACCGAGATGTTCAAGATAGATTGGAGTTGCAGGAGTATGTGGACATCTGTGAGCTTTTACACAAGGCAATTCTCATTGAGCAGCAGATGAAGAGGAAACCGAATCCTAGAGGATCTTATGGTAACACCACCAGACCAGCTTATGGTAGAGAAGACAAGGCATTTGTGAAACCAAAAGAAGAACCAAAGGCGTCTGGTAGAGTTGATCAAGGGAAAGCGCCAGCCACAAGAACCAGAGATGTGAAGTGCTTCAAGTGCCATGGATTTGGTCACTATGCCAGTGAGTGCACTAACAAGAAGGTCATGATCTTGCTTGTGAGTGGTGAACTGATTTCTGAGGACGAGAAGGCTGAGGTTACCGATGAAGAAGCTGTAGACTATCCAGTGCGTGGAGAGCTTCTGGTCACTAGAAGATCCTTGAAAGTTCAGTCCAAGCCAGAGGAGCATGATCAAAGGGAGAACCTTTTTTACACTCATTGCAATATTTATGATAAGGTTTGCAGTCTGATTATAGATGGTGGAAGCTGTACTAATGTGGCTAGTGAATCTCTTGTGGCAAAGCTTGGCCTGAAAACTAGAAAACATCCTAGACCTTACTTGCTTCAGTGGCTGAATGAAGATTTTGACATGATATTAGATAGTATGTTCTGAATCTGCTTGCATACATGAATCGAAACTTGTTAAAGTGAAGCATTTGGGTCTGGTATTTGGAAATGATAATGATGCTTAGTCTCTGTTCTAAATGAATGTTTTGCTAGGATGATAGATAGTTGTATCTAATCCAGATTGCATTCATGAATAGAATAGGTTAAGGCTGTTGCATTCTATTGTCATGGTTACTGCCTTAAGGTTGAGACATCTAGACTTAAGTCTAATGGTCGTTTAAGGCAGGAAAGGATTGCCTATTTGCTTGGGATAGTTCCTGATGTGTTCATCCACAGCATTTAGAGAGTGGAAAGCTTGCATTAGATGGATCTTAATGATAATAAGAATCTGTCTAAGTGCACTGCATGTGAGACATTGGCACAAGCCAATGCATTGTGTCTTATCTTTGCTGGAGTTTGAGTGTTGTTTCAGGTTCACTAAAGGTGCTCTTGGTTCACCATACATCCGAGTGAAAGAGGAAGGCTAATCCCATAGGGAAAGGTTGCTGGTGTGTACTCAAATGCACAAGGCAAGTGATCATCATCTAAGTCTGGAGGAGACTGATGATCAAAGGCATTGGAGTTAAAAGGGGAAGGTTTATCAGTGGTTGAATGCATAGTCCATTTAAATGGAATGCTCCTGATCTTAAGGCTCATTGAGGCTCACTTCAATTTTGGTGTGTTGCTCATTCCAAACTTGAGGAGGGGAGCAAAGTGAGCCACCTGATGATCCTTGGAGCTCAATGACCTGTGGTACTCAAGGCCATTGCATGCTGATCTAGAAAGAGATCATACCGCAGTGAAGAAGGAAGAAGGTCACTCAACAAGCTAAGTGAGGAGTGCTTGTAGAGTGGACTGAGGTATCTCCTCTATGCAATGGTAATGTAGTGGAGGCTCAAGTATCAAGTCTGGAGAAGATGGTGGTACTCTCCACATGACTTATCAAAGAGCCATCATGCGCTCACCATTCAAGCTTGGACCTTCTCTATACTCAGTCTCAAGCTTGAGGGGGAGTGTGGATGAGCCTGCATGATAAGAGAAGGAGCTGTAAGGCTCAGTGTGTGAGGATTCAAGTGGAGGTTCAAGGAAGCCACTCCTCAACATCTAAACAAGGGAGTAAACCTGATCTTAACACTTTATATATATTCATGATAGGTTTATCTCTTGAGAACTGATACACTTGTGGAATGATGTATCAGGTACCTTACTTGGATGCTCAAGAAGACAAGAAGAAGGTGGACGCGTGATCTGACCAGAATGAGAAGGCAAGAAGCCAAGAGTGAAGGGAAGACACAAACCAGTCCAAAGAAGAGATCTGAGAAGGTGTAGGAATGGAGAAGAGATGGTAGAGTGTGCAGTCTTAAGGTGTAGGCGTGTATGGATTTGGTATGGACGGATGTACTCGGACCATACGGATCCATACACGACCAAAGTGGCCTTAAGATGCATAAAACCCATCTCTAAGGTGATGCTCATCTATTGCATCACATGAGGGCCATGATCCAGGGTCTTTGTGTGTCCATCACACTGATGAGAACACAAAGACCCAATGGCCAATCCCTAGGCCTTGAGGAACCTACTCTTTTTCCCTCATCAAGGTTTTATCCCAAAAGGGTTTTCTTTGGTGAGGTTTTTAATGAGGGGATTCTTCAAGGTTCCAAGCTTGACTTAGGATCACTAGAGTCAAGCTTGAGGGGGAGTGTTAACTTGAAGAAATGAAATGGAGCCAAAGGATGAGTTTGGGTGAAGTTTGGGTCCCGTGCAAAGTTAGGGCAAGACCTCCGGAGACTGTCTAAGAAGGCTTTAGGAGTGTTTAAAGATGTGCAAAGCTAGGGTCAAGTCCAGGAGGGACTTAGACACCATTTAGAGACATTTGGGAGGAGATGGTCGACCGTGCAAAAATAGGGCGAACCGTACGGACTTGTACGGACCGTGCAAAAATAGGGCGACCCAAAGAAGTTTCCATTTGGCCTTTAAAGATGGTTGGGAGTTTGTGCAAAAATAGGGCGAGTGGTACGGACAGGAGGTCCGTACCATCGACCGTGCAAAGCTAGGGCGAAATGCTTTCCCGGGATGAACTAAAATGAAGCCGTGCAAACTTAGGGCGCAAGTGATGCTTGTTCTGATCAAGAGGAATCAAATTGGCATCAAGGGAAGATGCCATGCGCCAGCAAGGAAGAAGAGATAAGATGACAGGCTGGTTACTTGCTGGAAAGGAAGAGTAAAGGAGACTATGAATCTAGCCAAAGAACCAGCCTGATTCATGGGAGCCTATGGGCAACCAATCACAAGCATTCCTTGCCTTGACCAGATTCAAACTTGCCAGCCATCCTAGCCATTCATTCTCAAGTGATTTATCAGCCATTAGATTTAGGTTTCTGAGTTGTAAAGCTTGTACGCCTATATAAGGCAGTGTTGGGCGATTTGTATGAACTAAGGGAGCAAGGGGGATTTCCCCTCTCCACTTCATAATAAACTTAGTGTTCTGAATCAGATTCTCTCTAGTCTACCTCTTTCTTAGTCTCTCTAATCTCTCTTATGTCTCTCTAATCTATCCTAGTCTCTCTTAATCTCTGTTTCTGATTCAAGTTCATAAGTTAAAGATCAGACCTTTCTCATCATCAGTTTAAGCTCTCTTCTGCCATTAATGGCGAGTTCTCCTCACACAGCATGAGCTTTTGATTTCCAACATCCCATACCAGTGTTGATGCACGTTGAGAGGCATCCAGAGGGAGTCACTGGTTCAGCTCCATCATTTGAGAAGTGAGCTCTAGCCTCCTGGTAATGATTCCTTTGCTCCTTGAACTTATTTGGTTTCAAATGAGGATGGAGTACCCAGCATTTGTCCTTCATGTGACCCTTCTTTTTGCAATGATCACATATCAAGGTCTTCCTATCATCATACTTGTAAACTCCTTTGTTTGCTACTGGTCCCTCAGCTTGATTGCTCATGACCAGCTCACCTTTGCCTCCAAATAGACCCAGGGATCCTTGCTCCTTTTGTATCTGAGCACAAACTTCTTCAAGGCTTGGTAGCTTGTCAGCTCGCAGTATATGTTTGATTAGGTCATTGTAGGTTGAACTAAGGGTGAGAAGTAACCCAAAGACCTTATCTTGCTCACGCCTTTCATTCATGGCTGCTGGTTCAGTTGTGTGTGGTCTGAGCATCTCCAACTCAGCCCAAAGAGACCTGAACTTGCCAAAATGAACCGTGAAGTCCACATCTTCTTGGCTGAGAGAGTTGATGGCCTTCTTTACTTTAAAAACTCGAGTAAGGTTAGAGATGTTTCCATAAACCTTGTAGAGAGTTTCCCATAAGTCTTTTGAGCTTTCACAGTATGAATAAGCTTCCAAAATCGCTGGATCCAGAGAGTTTTGGATGAGAGAAAGCACCATGAGATCCTCCTGAGCCCATTTGCCTTCATCCACCACAACTATCTCCTTTCCATCTTCTCCTTGGATGGTTTGTTTTGGAGCTTCTCCGGTTGAGACATGGCTCCATAAACCTCTTCCTCCAAGGGCAGTTTTCACCAATCTAGACCATAGAAGGTAGTTTACCCCCTTCAGAGTCACAGGAATGGTCGCAAGTTTGGTGTTCTCCATCTTCTTCTGCTATTAACCGCTGGGTAATAGGGTGAGCCTTGAAGAAAATCGACAAGAGAATAGAGCAGAGTGCTTTGCGGAAGTAGAGAAAGGTTTCAAGAGCTTAGAGGCTCTGATACCATGTTAGAATAAGTGTGTTTAGTGTCTGGTTTGTGTGTAGAAGATGAAGAACAGGAAGAACTAGAGAGAAGGTGGAGAGAAATCGTGAGAGAGTGTAGAGAGAGAGAGAGACGAGAATAGAGAAATGAGGAATTGTATTCCTTGCCTTAATCAGTTCATAGGACACATACATAAATAGAGAAACAAGTTGACTGAGAAATGAATAAACTAATAGGTCTGAGCAAGGCAGAGAACAGTCTGGACCAAGGCAGATGGCTCGTCCAGCTTAGGTGAAAGTGACTGGTCCTTATGTCTCTCTCATCCGATTCAAACCTTAACCAAGCATGTGATCTTCTTCTGTCTTGACTCCAACGGCTCCTTCTCTCTTGCTAAAGCTTAGACAGATATTTAAATAAGTCTTTCCCGGTTCAACTCTCCTCTTGTGTGTCGTGCAAGTCAAGCTAGGGTTAGGGGGTGTACGGACTTGTACGGATCAGTTCATTCTTGATCATCCGGAATGCTCCTCTTGTCTTGATCTCTCAACTCTTGCCATTCACTTCTTCATGTCAACACTGCATCCTCTTGTTTATTGCTTCATGTTCACAATGACATCACGTCCATTCAGTGATATTGGCTCATCTAGCAAGGAACCAATCTGTTACAGCAAGGAGAAGACAGTCTCTAAGCCATTTAAAGAAGATAAACAATTTTGTTTATTCAGTGACAAGGATAAGGAGGCATTGTTACAAGTAATGATGGATGTGGAGAAGCAAATCAAACGGACCAACACAACACGTCCATCCATTGAAACACAGCATCAAGAACCAGAACCAGTTGCGCCTATCCAAGAAGATCAAGACAAAGTAACCTCACATATCTTTCATAAAGAAGAGCAGCCTGTTCAGAACGTCATGGTCCCTTTAACACAACACATGGTAGCAGAGAAGACACCCAGGGAACCTCAGAGAGCTCGTAGAATGAATCAACTAATTGTCTTTGATCCATGTGATTTCCAAAGGACCTTCTTAGGTACTTTTCTGTTCACTCCTTTTGTTTGGTACAAGAAAAGAGAAGTGGAACTATCAAGACACGACTTGGATATTAGACATCTTGTATTTGAGCCTGGAGGAGAGGTCTGGAATCAGAAGAACAAGATCAAACAGATTAAGAAGAGTTCAGCTGCACCAACATATGATTTTGTAGATTTCTCATCCTCTGAAGATAAGGGGTTGCACGTCTCAGCTCAGCAAGAGTTTCACTATGAAACCAACTGGAGAATCAAGCCAATTCAGTCACGGATCCAACAAACCAGACAACGCAGAAAATGGCCTCCTGATCATCAAGATATTGCTAGTTTTGCAAAACATGCCGGTTTGGATCTTTCCTGATGTGATCATGGACCGGATCACTAAGGAGGACAAGGAGAGTCTAGATGAGCCACATGAAGCCACATTGCACCAACCACTTGGTGATGATGCTCTAGCCATTCCTGAAGGTCCCATGACTCGTTCCAGAGTCAAGAAGCTTAAGGAGAATGTTGTTGGATTACTCACTTCACATCCACAACAAGCAAGTCTTGGACAAGGTCTGATCCGAGATGTCTTGATCACCATTCAAGCCATCTCTACATCAAACTGAGTTAGTGTCTAGGCAAGACATGGGGTGTGTGCTCTTTTCCTTGCTTTTGGTTTTGTCCCACGAGGTTTTCCAGGAGGAAGGTTTTTAACGAGGCCACAACTTGTCTTCACATCACTTAGGCTCTATTCTCGGTCCAAGGCTACATGAAGTTCCATTTTTATTTCATTCTAAACTTATGTTAAACTTAGACTATAGTTTTATTTCTTTCCTTTTTTGGTTCATTGTCGAAACCCTAGAGGCATGTCTCTGGTTTCTTATTTAAAGAGGTCTCAACACCCTCTTGTACTCATTCAGTCTTTTAATAAACAAGTTACATTCATCTTGACGGCTCTCTCTCTCTCTAGAAAGTGTGCCGAGTTCTGGTGTGTCATATCCAGAGACTTAAGGGTGTTTAGTTTGGTGTGTCATATCCAAATCATTCATCTAGGAGTATCAAGAGATCATTCATCCCTCTTGTGTCACCATTCAATCCACACGCCTTGAAGAACTTGAGTCTCTGATTCGTTCTTGCAAGGATCTATCCATTCCCATCAACCAAAGAGCATCCTAGGGACGCATCAAGTGGTATCAGAGCAACTTTGGTTGGGAAGTACTCGCTATCCCTTGTTGTTTCTTTGTGTTTATCATTCGCATATCATCTATAACATCTTGATTAAGCATTAGGATTCCTTTGCTTAGGGCTGCTCGTGACTGCATAAGTGTTTAGACAAGAATTTTTAGACTTTCCTTATTTGGTTTCATGCGGAAACCCTAGTGAGAGAAGAACCATAGCCGCATATCCTTTCTTGTCGATTACTTTGTGCATTAGTCTAGTTGTTTATCACCTTGAACACGAGCATAATAAGACTATTAGGGTGTTAGAAAACCTTAGAAGAAGTTTAGGCAAAAGTTTAAGAAGTTTTTCCATTGTGCTTGACCATTTCCTTTTTGCTTGAAAACGATTTCCTTTTCTTAGCCGATTTCCTTTTCACTTTTGTCTTGCATTGTAAGCTTGTTTTCTTTTCCTTTTTACTTGTTTGCTTTTTTTCCTTTTTGCTTGTCTTCTTCCCTAGAAACCTTTTACTGGTTGTCTTGTTTGTCTTTGGGCAGGAACAATGGTGTCCGAGTCTGAGGAAGAGGCTGAACTCGTCAGGAGAAACAAACTCCTCATGGAAGCTATGACCGAGCAACTTAACCAAAGTATGGTGGCAACCATGACCGAGATGATGAGGACCAACCTCAATGACATCAGGAGAGAGCTTAGAGAAGACATTAGGAGAGCCACTAGTCACTTGCCAAACCAAGAGACTAGGAGAGAAGAGAGACCACAAGCAACGCGCCAAACTTCTATGCCAACATGGGTGATATCAAAAGAACTCTCAACTCTAAACAATCAGCTATCTTACTTGTGTTTAAAGAGACTATATTGAACTTAACTGATTCTACACCGGTGTATCCGAGTGAAATGGTTTCTCTTTTACAGGAGTTTCAAGATGTATTTCCAGAGGACAATCCCATTGGTTTACCACCATTGAGGGGGATTGAGCACCAGATAGACTTTGTGCCAGGATCTACACTTCCAAACCGTCCAGCATATAGAAGCAATCCGGTTGAGACCAAGGAGTTGCAAAGACAAGTAGAAGAACTCATGGAGAAGGGCTATATCCGAGAGAGTTTGAGCCCATGTGCTGTACCAGTGCTCCTAGTGCCTAAGAAGGATGGTACATGGCGTATGTGTGTTGATTGTAGATCAATCAACAACATCACAGTGAAGTATCGCCACCCTATCCCTAGACTTGATGATATGCTTGATGAATTGCATGGTTCTTGCATCTTTTCTAAGATTGATTTAAAAAGTGGTTATCATCATATTAGGATGAAAGAAGGAGATGAATGGAAAACTGCCTTTAAAACTAAGCATGGATTGTATGAGTGGTTAGTTATGCCATTTGGATCAACCAATGCACCTAGCACATTCATGAGATTAATGAATCATGTTCTTAGATCATTCATAGGCATTTCTGTTGTAGTATACTTTGATGACATCTTAGTGTATAGCAAGAACTTAGAAGAGCATCTAGATCATCTTAAGGCTGTCTTCAGTGTTTTGAGAAATGAAAAGCTTTATGCCAACTTGAAGAAGTGCACCTTTTGCACAGATAACTTGGTTTTCCTAGGCTTTGCTGTGAGTGCAGATGGAGTTAAGGTTGATGAGGAGAAGATCAAGGCAATCAAAGAATGGCCGAGTCCAACCTCAGTAGGAGAAGTGAGGAGTTTCCATGGGCTTGCCGGCTTCAATAGGAGATTTGTCAAGGACTTTAACACCATTGCAGCTCCCTTAACCGAAGTGATAAAGAAGGATGTTGGATTCAAGTGGGGAGAGGCACAAGAGAGGGCTTTCCAGAGCCTAAAAGAGAAGCTTACTCAATCACCTCTTCTTATGCTTCCTGACTTTAATAAAACATTTGAAATAGAACGTGATGCCTCATGAATTGGAATTGGTGCTGTGTTGATGCAGGATAGGAAACCCATCGCATACTTCAGTGAGAAGCTTGGAGGAGCCACTCTCAACTATGCAACCTATGACAAGGAGCTCTATGCCCTGGTGAGGGCATTACAAACATGGCAACACTACTTGTGGCCCAAGGAGTTTGTCATTCACACTGATCATGAGTCCCTAAAGTATCTAAAAGGGCAGAGTAAGCTTAGCAAGAGACACGCAAGGTGGGTTGAATTCATTGAGACCTTCCCATACGTGATCAAATACAAACAAGGTAAGGAGAATGTAGTTGCTGATGCACTATCTCGGAGGTATGTTCTCTTGACCACTCTAGATGCTAAGTTGCTTGGGCTTGAGCAGATAAAGGATATGTATGATACTGATCATGACTTCAAGGAAGCTTATGCTTCATGTGCTAAGTTTGCCTCAGGGCATTACTTTAGAAAGGAGGGCTATTTGTTTTATGATAATAGATTGTGTGTGCCTAATTGTTCTTTGAGAGATCTTTTTGTCAGGGAATCCCATGGGGGCAGTCTAATGGGACACTTTGGGATTGCCAAGACCTTGAAAGTTTTACAGGATCACTTCTATTGGCCGCACATGAAGAGAGATGTGGAGAGGATCTGTGGGAGGTGTGCTACTTGCAAGCATGCCAAGTCCCAAGTTCACAACCAGGGTTTGTATACTCCTTTGCCCATTCCTCACCATCCTTGGAATGACATCTCTATGGACTTTATAGTTGGTTTGCCTAGAACTAGGACTGGAAAGGATTCTATCTTTGTGGTAGTTGATAGGTTCTCTAAGATGGCACATTTCATAGCATGTCACAAGACTGATGATGCATTACATGTAGCTAACTTGTTCTTTAAGGAGGTTGTACGTTTGCATGGCATGCCTAGAACTATAGTTTCTGATAGGGACACTAAGTTTCTTAGTTACTTCTGGAAAACACTTTGGTCTAAGCTAGGCACTAAGCTATTGTTTTCTACTACATGTCATCCACAAACTGATGGGCAAAGTGAGGTAGTTAATAGGACTTTAGGAACACTCCTGCGTGCATTCATTAGAAAGAACTTAAGGACATGGGAAGAATACTTACAACATTGTGAATTTGCATACAATCATGCTATGCATTCTGCTTCTAAGTATTCACCATTTGAAATTGTTTATGGGTTCAATCCCACCTCTCCTTTGGATTTAATGCCTTTACCTGAGTGTGAAAGGACAAGTCTAGATGGCAAGAAGAAAGCCGAGTTGGTCCAACAGATTCATGAGAAGGCTAGACAAAACATTGATCAGAAGACCAAGCTCTATGAGAAGCAAGCAAACAAGGGGAGACGTGTGAGGACCTTTGAAGTTGGTGACCAAGTGTGGTTGCACCTGAGGAAGGATAGGTTCCCCAACGAGAGGAAGTCCAAGCAGATGCCAAGGGTTTATGGACCCTTTGAGATCATCCACAAGATCAATGACAATGCCTACAAGCTTGATCTCCAAGGTAAGTATGATGTATCAAATAGCTTCAATGTCACTGACTTGGCTCCTTTTGCTGTAGATGAACCTGATTTGAGGACAAATCCTTTTCAAGAGGGAGGGGATGATGTGATCATGGACCGGATCACTAAGGAGGACAAGGAGAGTCTAGATGAGCCACATGAAGCCACATTGCACCAACCACTTGGTGATGATGCTCTAGCCATTCCTGAAGGTCCCATGACTCGTTCCAGAGTCAAGAAGCTTAAGGAGAATGTTGTTGGATTACTCACTTCACATCCACAACAAGCAAGTCTTGGACAAGGTCTGATCCGAGATGTCTTGATCACCATTCAAGCCATCTCTACATCAAACTGAGTTAGTGTCTAGGCAAGACATGGGGTGTGTGCTCTTTTCCTTGCTTTTGGTTTTGTCCCACGAGGTTTTCCAGGAGGAAGGTTTTTAACGAGCCCACAACTTGTCTTCACATCACCTAGGCTCTATTCTCGGTCCAAGGCTACATGAAGTTACATTTTTATTTCATTCTAAACTTATGTTAAACTTAGACTATAGTTTTATTTCTTTCCTTTTTTGGTTCATTGTCGAAACCCTAGAGGCATGTCTCTGGTTTCTTATTTAAAGAGGTCTCAACACCCTCTTGTACTCATCCAGTCTTTTAATAAACAAGTTACATTCATCTTGACGGCTCTCTCTCTCTCTAGAAAGTGTGCCGAGTTCTGGTGTGTCATATCCAGAGACTTAAGGGTGTTTATTTTGGTGTGTCATATCCAAATCATTCATCTAGGAGTATCAAGAGATCATTCATCCCTCTTGTGTCACCATTCAATCCACACGCCTTGAAGAACTTGAGTCTCTGATTCGTTCTTGCAAGGATCTATCCATTCCCATCAACCAAAGAGCATCCTAGGGACGCATCATTTCCCAAGAGGAACTTATGTCTGATTGTGCTGGAAGGTTACAGACCTACTCGTGGAGACCTAGAGAATATTTCCACAAGATTATCACCCTTGGAGAGTGCTCTGTTCGTGCTAGAACAAGTTGGGGTCATAAGGAGTTTGAAGTTGATCAAAAAGACTTGCATCTTGACCATATCAAGATATGGAAGCCACCAGATATGCAGCAACTTCAGTACCAATGCAAAGATTATCAAAATGTAATTGGAGATGAAGAATTCACTAGAGTCAATGGTTAAGTGATTACTGGAGCAGGAGAAGAACTCATGTTTTCTTCTCAAATCAAAGGGAAACCACCAGAGGAACTTAGTCTACAACAATCTCCAAAGAAACCAACCCGGGGTAACTATCTAAACTCAAAGAAAAACATGAAGCCTGATTTGCTTGCTGTGGGTACAGGTCAAACTGTTTTGAGATCTACCATTCTCGAAAAGAGAAGCTATGATAATGATCAGAGTATCAAGAATGGGTTGTTGGCTAAGTTGATGATGCAACCACCAAACCTTAGAAACTGTCTAGCCGCCAGCCTTGACATAGGGACAGTCCGAAGGTCATATCTCAACAACCACAAGGAGTTAACCATCAAACTTGACTGCCATGGAAACTTAACTCATCAGGGTCTCACGTCGATTTGGAATCAAGTCCAAAACTTCTCAGATGAAAGAGTTATGGGTTCTACAAATCGGGTGATCCTGTATTGGCTATCTTTGAATTTTTCTGAGTTTAAAACATCTCAATCCTATATATGGCGACCAGGTGAGCATGCTAAGGTAAGTGATCATGTTTTCAAGAGGTCTTTTATCAATTACACAGATATGATGCACTTGTTTTTGTCAAAAGAGCCATGTGCAGATTATGATGAAGCTTGGAAGCATACAAGAAGAAAGAACAAGCATGTGGAAGACAAGCGGTTCAAGCCACCTGATTTGGATCAGGATAAGCACCAAGACGTCACTGACTTCATCCTCATCAAAGAAGCACCACCAGATGCAGCACACAAGCCAAAACCGAGCAAAAACCAATTTGGGATAAGATTATTACTCTTTGATAAACTTTCATGTGCTAACTTGCTTTGTTTCAATATATCAGGTTTGAGTAAGGAATCAGGAACTAAATGGATTAATGCCTTCTACATATCCAAACCAGTCAGCAACAATGCCTATCAAAGAGGCTTGCAAGGTAAGTGTAATCTGATTTTAAACTTCGATGTTACTGACTTGGTCCCCTCTATTGTAGGTAAAACAGATTTGAGGACAAATCTTTTTGAAGAGGGAGGGGATGATGTGATCATGGAAAGCACCAAAGAATGGAAGCATGAACCTGAAGAGCTTGTAGCTGAGGATGCAACATTTAAGAGTGCATTTGATGAGATCATGGACCGGATCACTAAGGAGAACAAGGAGAGTCTAGATGAGCCACATGAAGCCACATTGCACCAACAACTTGGTGATGATGCTCTAGCCATTCCTGAAGGTCCCATGACTCGTTCCAGAGTCAAGAAGCTTAAAGAGAATGTTGTTGGATTACTCACTTCACATCCACAACAAGAAAGTCTTGGACAAGGTCTGATCCGAGATGTCTTGATCACCATTCAAGCCATCTCTACATCAAGCTGAGTTAGTGTCTAGGCAAGACATGGGGTGCGTGCTCTTTTCCTTGCTTTTGGTTTTGTCCCACGAGGTTTTCCAGAGGAAGGTTTTTAACGAGGCCACAACTTGTCTTCACATCACCTAAG
This sequence comes from Moricandia moricandioides, assembly GCA_905132885.1. Lineage (NCBI taxonomy): Eukaryota > Viridiplantae > Streptophyta > Magnoliopsida > Brassicales > Brassicaceae > Moricandia > Moricandia moricandioides. Next base: position 13,951 of record CAJHQQ010005241.1, read on the forward strand.
TCCTATCTCGGTCCAAGACAATAGAAGTTTACGTTTTATTTCATTCCATTTAAAAGCTTATGTTAAACTCTAGTTTCCTTTTTTTGATCTTTGTCGAAACCCTAGAGGATTTGTCTCTGGTTTCTTATTTAAAGAGGTCTCTACACCCCCTTGTACTCATCCAACTTTTTAATAACAAGTATCATTCATTCTTGACGGCTCTCTCTCTCTAGAAGGTGTCGAGTTCTGGTGTGTAGTATCCAGAGACCTAAGGGTGTTTAGTTTGGTGTGTCATATCCAAGTTATTCATCTAGGAGTATCAAGAGATCATCCATCCCTCTTGTGTCACCATTCAATCCACACACCTTGAAGGACTTGAGTCTCTGATTCGTTCTTGCAAGGATCTATCCATCCATTCCCATCAACCAAAGAGCATCCTAGGGACGCATCAGTTCAACCTACAATGACCTAATCAAACATATACTGCGAGCTGACAAGCTACCAAGCCTTGAAGAAGTTTGTGCTCAGATACAAAAGGAGCAAGGATCCCTGGGTCTATTTGGAGGCAAAGGTGAGCTGGTCATGAGCAATCAAGCTGAGGGACCAGTAGCAAACAAAGGAGTTTACAAGTATGATGATAGGAAGACCTTGATATGTGATCATTGCAAAAAGAAGGGTCACATGAAGGACAAATGCTGGATACTCCATCCCCATTTGAAACCAAATAAGTTCAAGGAGCAAAGGAATCAGTACCAGGAGGCTAGAGCTCACTTCTCAAATGATGGAGCTGAACCAGTGACTCCCTCTGGATGCCTCTCAACGTGCACCAACACTGGTGTGGGAAAGGCCTTGGCGACAACTTCTTCTTACTCCACAGCAAGGACTAATCAGGATGAGACCATCAAAAGATCTGATCTAGAGGCTCTCATCAAGGCCTTAAAAGAAAACTCTGGTATCCCTAATACCCTTGGTATCTCACTTAATGCATCTTACATTGCTGGTACTTCCATGAATAGATTAGACACTGCTAGACCTCTAGTAATAGATTCAGGTGCATCACACCATATGATTAGTGATTCAAACCTGATTACCAATATAAAACCAGCCTTAGGCAGTGTCATGATAGCTAATGGTGATAGGGTACCAATAAAAGGTATAGGTGATTTACAATTGTTTGACAAAGTGTCTACGGCTTTCTATATGCCAACCTTTGCATCTAATCTTCTGTCGGTTAAGAAAGTCACCTCTGACTTGAATTGTCATGTTGCATTCACTCCTAATGAGGTATATTTTCAGGATATTGAGACTAGTAAGTTGCTGGGCAAAGGTGGGGAACCAAGGGAGACTTGTACTTACTTGAGAACACAATGCTAGCTTCTGATTTATCTTGTGCTTTAAATTCTGTTTCTGAATTCCCTAAAGATGTAATATGGCATGCTAGACTAGGACATCCTCATTCTCGTGCCTTGAACTTCATGTTGCCTAGTATTTATTTTAAAAGTGATTGTGAGGCTTGTATCTTAGGAAAACATTGCAAATCTGTGTTTCCTAAATCCATGACCATATATGATAATTGCTTTGATCTAGTTCTGATGCGTCCCTAGGATGCTCTTTGGTTGATGGGAATGGATAGATCCTTGCAAGAACGAATCAGAGACTCAAGTTCTTCAAGGCGTGTGGATTGAATGGTGACACAAGAGGGATGAATGATCTCTTGATACTCCTAGATGAATGATTTGGATATGACACACCAAACTAAACACCCTTAAGTCTCTGGATATGACACACCAGAACTCGGCACACTTTCTAGAGAGAGAGAGAGCCGTCAAGATGAATGTAACTTGTTTATTAAAAGACTGAATGAGTACAAGAGGGTGTTGAGACCTCTTTAAATAAGAAACCAGAGACATGCCTCTAGGGTTTCGACAATGAACCAAAAAAGGAAAGAAATAAAACTATAGTCTAAGTTTAACATAAGTTTAGAATGAAATAAAAATGGAACTTCATGTAGCCTTGGACCGAGAATAGAGCCTAAGTGATGTGAAGACAAGTTGTGGCCTCGTTAAAAACCTTCCTCCTGGAAAACCTCGTGGGACAAAACCAAAAGCAAGGAAAAGAGCACACACCCCATGTATTGCCTAGACACTAACTCAGTTTGATGTAGAGATGGCTTGAATGGTGATCAAGACATCTCGGATCAGACCTTGTCCAAGACTTGCTTGTTGTGGATGTGAAGTGAGTAATCCAACAACATTCTCCTTAAGCTTCTTGACTCTGGAACGAGTCATGGGACCTTCAGGAATGGCTAGAGCATCATCACCAAGTGGTTGGTGCAATGTGGATTCATGTGGCTCATCTAGACTCTCCTTGTCCTCCTTAGTGATCCGGTCCATGATCACATCATCTCCCCTCCCTCTTGAAAAGGATTTGTCCTCAAATCAGGTTCATCTACAGCAAAAGGAGCCAAGTCAGTGACATTGAAGCTATTTGATACATCATACTTACCTTGGAGATCAAGCTTGTAGGCATTGTCATTGATCTTGTGGATGATCTCAAAGGGTCCATCAACCCTTGGCATCAGCTTGGACTTCCTCTCGTTGGGGAACCTATCCTTCCTCAGGTGCAACCACACTTGGTCACCAACTTCAAAGGTCCTCACACGTCTCCCCTTGTTTGCTTGCTTCTCATAGAGCTTGGTCTTCTGCTCAATGTTTTGTCTAGCCTTCTCATGAATCTGTTGGACCAACTCGGCTTTCTTCTTGCCATCTAGACTTGTCCTTTCACACTCAGGTAAAGGCATTAGATCCAAAGGAGAGGTGGGATTGAACCCATAAATAATTTCAAATGGTGAATACTTAGAAGCAGAATGCATAGCATGATTGTATGCAAATTCACAATGTGGTAAGTATTCTTCCCATGCCCTTAAGTTCTTTCTAATGAATGCACGCAGGAGTGTTCCTAAAGTCCTATTAACTACCTCAGTTTGCCCATCAGTTTGTGGATGACATGTAGTAGAAAACAATAGCTTAGTGCCTAACTTAGACCAAAGTGTCTTCCAAAAGTAGCTAAGAAACTTAGTGTCCCTATCAGAAACTATGGTTCTAGGCATGCCATGCAAACGTACAACCTCCTTAAAGAACAAGTTAGCTACATGTAATGCATCATCAGTCTTGTGACATGCTATGAAATGTGCCATCTTAGAGAACATATCAACTACAACAAAGATAGAATCCTTTCCAGTCCTAGTTCTAGGCAAACCAACAATAAAGTCCATAGAGATGTCATTCCAGGGATGGTGAGGAATGGGCAAAGGAGTATACAAACCCTGGTTGTGAACTTGGGACTTGGCATGCTTGCAAGTAGCACACCTTCCACAGATTCTCTCCACATCTCTCTTCATGTGCGGCCAATAGAAGTGATCCTGTAAAACTTTCAAGGTCTTGGCAATCCCAAAGTGTCCCATTAGACTGCCCCCATGGGATTCCCTGACAAAAAGATCTCTCAAAGAACAATTAGGCACACACAATCTATTATCATAAAACAAATAGCCCTCCTTTCTAAAGTAATGCCCTGAGGCAAACTTAGCACATGAAGCATAAGCTTCCTTGAAGTCATGATCAGTATCATACATATCTTTTATCTGCTCAAACCCAAGCAACTTAGCATCTAGAGTGGTCAAGAGAACATACCTCCGAGATAGTGCATCAGCAACTACATTCTCCTTACCTTGTTTATACTTGATCACGTATGGGAAGGTCTCAATGAATTCAACCCACCTTGCGTGTCTCTTGCTAAGCTTACTCTGCCCTTTTAGATACTTTAGGGACTCATGATCAGTGTGAATGACAAACTCCTTGGGCCACAAGTAGTGTTGCCATGTTTGTAATGCCCTCACCAAGGCATAGAGCTCCTTGTCATAGGTTGCATAGTTTAGAGTTGTTAGAAAATGAAGAACAGAGTGAAGAACCAGAGAGAAAGGAAGTAAACTCGAGAGAGAGAGAGAGAGAGAGAGAGAGAGAGAGATACTCGAACTAAGAAAGAGAGTGAAGGGAACTTGTTTCCTTAGATTGAAAGGAGATTAGGTTACACGGTTAAATAGGCAAGTCGCCCATACAGAGGAAAATGAATAAACTAACTAGCCTAAGTACACAAATGAATAAACAAAGGGGTTCTAGGTTCTGCTCGAGGATGGTCTGCACAAGGCACTGAAAGTGACTTGTCTCCAACGGATGGGAAGCTTAAATGGAACATGTGACCTTTCTTATTTTAATCATTCTTCTTGTCCCATAATATCTCCAACGGTCTTCTCTTCTTTCTGATGTCGACCAAAGGTAAGTTCAAACTTGCCTTGCCTCTGAAGACACGTTAGGTTTAGCTAGGATGACTTGTGATGCAAGTGTTGTACGGACATGCTTGCATTTCAAGTAATCTCAGATCTTCATCAGCTTCAACTACACAAGTGATTCCTGATTCTCCCTTCCTCTTGTTTATTTATTCCCTTTGTCATGCTTAGCTAAGTGATGTTTAAAGGCTTGACTTGTGTATTCTCCACCATTATCAGACCTAAAAATTTTGATCTTAGAATTGAAATGGTTAGATACATAGTTTTGAAAGTTGATGAATGCTTCTAAAACTCTATCTTTAGTTGGTATCAAGGTCAGCCATGTGTATTTCGATTTTTCATCTATGAATGTAACAAAGTACTTGTGATTTTCTCTAGACACACATGGTGCAGTCCACACATCAGAATGCACTAAATCAAAACACTTCTCATAGATAGTCATAGATTGAGGGAAAACCGACTTGCAATGTTTACCAAGAATACAAGCCTCACAACTTTCATTTTTAAAAGATAGATTAGGTAACATCAATCCTAAAGCACGAGGGTGAGGATGACCTAATCTAGCATGCCATAAAACATCAC
>CAJHQQ010005242.1:0-18841 GCA_905132885.1 Moricandia moricandioides
ACGGAGAAGATTAAGGTTGTGACTGGTTTTCCCGCTACCACCCGCAAACGTAGCTTTTGCGTTTGGTAGCGATTGTTGGCGTTTTGCAACAATCATACAAAACGCCATAAATCACTTCAAATCGCTTCAAACCGCTATAAATCTCTAAAATTCAAAAGCTGGTTCCAGCTAGCGTTTGCGGTTGCATGCGGTTGCGGGAGGGTCAAAAAAATATTATTTTTTCAAAAAAGCTATATAAATTAGAAATAAATACTATTTAATTAAAATCTAAAATTGAAATAATAAAAATAAAATATATATATATATATATATATATATTATATTTTAATTTATATTATAAAACTTTAAAGAAAAATATTTCTATATTTAAAAAAAATATATAATTTTATAAATATAATTTTTATATTGATTATAATAATATGATTCTCAATATTTTTATAATTATATAAAATATAAATATTGTTTATTTATATTTAACCACTTTTACATTTGGTAGTTAACCAGTCATAAATATTCCGCAAACGCAACAATTTTTAACTGCTTTACCAGTCGTCCAAATCTCTTAATAACGCATAAAACCGCAACCATCCGCATCCGCAAACGCCCGCAACCGCAGCCACAACCGCTGCGGTTACACCAGTCAGCCCCTAAATGTCGCAACGAAAACTGATCCTCTTTCTCTCATCACTACTCTTTCCACGTAATACCACTCCCGAACATATTACCCCCTGATCACACCATTAAATTATTAATATAAATAATCTAAAAAAAAATTGTACACCAAAATACTCTCTTCATTTCATTATAAGTGTCACTTTAAATTTTTGCACACGGATTAAGAAAATAATTAATTTTGCATATTTTCTATATAAAAACACAATTACCTATACACCTAACCATATTTCAACCAAATGAAAAATAAACTGCAGCATAAAATTAATAAATTTTGCATCGAAAGTCGAAAATAACACTTATTTTGTAACAAAAAAAATTCTCTAAAACGACACTTAATATGAAACGGAGGGAGTAGTATTTAAGAAAAAATATGATCAAAATAAATTTTATTAAACAGCGTGTAAATATAAATTTATATCCTTTAAATTAATTAATTTAGATTTAAGGTTTAGAGTTATGTGATGAGATTTTGGAGGAAGATTGAAGTTTAAAATTTAAAAAAATTAAAAAAAAAATTCAATTTTCAAAATAAAGAAAAGATTTATTTTAGTTATTTTTAAAGTATTTTTGTGACAAAAACTTCAAAAAAATCTGTTAAGAAGATTTGTCCAACTTTAGATACGGCCAATCATGAACCTTATTTCTCCTTGAGTTTTTTGTTGAAAATCTATGACACATTTACACACAAAAGAAGAACAAAACTTGTATGTAGAGAGATCAAATAACCATACCCTTTCATGGAAAAGAGCAAACGGAGCGATGACTGCGGTGGCTATTGCATGGCGATAAACAGCTAGGATGTAATGGTTCATGCCATGCTTAAGAGACACCATGGTGATTATGTACATACCTGCATTACCAAATTGCATAGATTTCATTTGCTAATTATGGTTTCACTCTCAATTCATTAAACTTCCCCACATTTTCTCACTCTCCATTTGTCTATTTTTCTGTCTCTAGGTTTCTCTTTTTTTTTTTAATTGTATTTGATGTATTACTAGTGTACTTGGTTATGACTGTGTATGATTATGCTAGAAGAGCGTACTTGCTTATATATGAGTAAAGAGTGAGTTACGATAAAATACACATTTATCTTTTCCTCTAGACAAAAGAACACATTTTATTTGTAGCACACATTTTATGGAATCGAAACATTTTTTGAACACATTTGTTGTTGTAATTGTGTTTAGTTAGGAAAAAAATCAAAATTAGTTATTTGTTTTTTTTGTTACATTAGTTAAGCAGTTAATTAGTGTTTAGTTTATTGAATTTCGGTTTGACTATGAGTCACAAGATCTTAAAGTAAATTTGGATTGCGGTGAGTGTTGAATTTCTGTGTTTAAATAAAATATTTATGTATATAATTATGTGGATACAATTTTTATGAACAACTTTTTGATATTCATAGAGATGTTTTTTATGGATATTTTTCAAATGTATGTGGATATTTTAACATTCATCGTAACCATCACCTTCTCCTCTCTATGTTATATTAAGTTTTAAGTAGTGTTGAAAATTATTAATTTAGGATTTACAAATTTGATTTATAATAAAGTTATTTATAAATATTTATAAATTAGTTTTAAAGGTTTATAAATCAATTTTAAACAATGCATAAATAAATATTTTAGAACATTGAATGATATTTTTACTGATAAAAATCATCAACTATTTTTGAATCGCAAGAAAATCTCTCAACTAAGTTTTCAACATTGTAAACCTTCAACTTCTAAACCGTTAACAATGTCACTATGCGTCACAATATTTTAGACGGAATGTAACATACATTAACGAAATTAATGTTGAGGATTTTTTTCGTAAGATTAGTAGTTGAGGATTTATTTTGTAAACCATCAACTTCTAAACGTTAACAATGTCACTATGCGTCATAGTATTTTAGATGGAAATTAACATACATTAACGAAATTAATGTTGAGGATTTATTTCGTAAGATTTGTAATTGAGAATTAATTTTACGATTCATCTTTAGTTGAAAGATTTAATTACTAAAAGCCCTAAAAAACCAGCACAAGTTGATCTAGTGGTCTTGAGGAAGCTTCGGCCCCAATACGGACCCGGGTTCGATTGCCCTGGCCACCAAGGATTTAACATGCTCCCCTGGGCGCGGATGCTTTAAATAATAAAAAAAAAAGAAAAAAAAACTAATAAAAATGAATAATATATATTTGATCCGATCTGATGTCTAACTGTTCCCACACATGAAAGAAAAGAACACGACATACAATAAGCTTTGTCTACGTGACAATCTGACATACAATACGTCACCTAGTTTTATTTTACGCTATAGTTTTATTAGCACCATGGCCCACGATTGATAGTCATAAGCTCGTAAAGATTTCATATTTTGGATACTAAGATAACTAGGATAAGACATGCGCCTTGCGTAGGGTGAATATATCTAATTAAAATATAAAATTTTAGTATTGACAAATTTAAAATTTATATATGATTGTTTTTGTATGTATTTGAAATTTAAGAATTTTGAAATTTTTATATAATTATCTATACGTAGGATCAGAAACAATTTTAATTAGAAATGTAGATCAAATCTTAGAATTTAATGGATCTGTTTTCATATATCTTTTCACTTTTCAGTGTTCGAGTGATGGAAAATAAATGGCGTATTACTGCGCTTGATTGGTAGAGTATTAGCAAGTTCCCTAATGTTTTTTAAGAAGCAATTGGTAAAATATTTGCATTTAAAATATATAAAGTTTCAAAACTAATTTAATATAATTTATTTATCTGTCTAATAATATTAGAAAATTATATTTTTTTACGAATTATTATTTTTTAAAATAATTTATAAAAAATTATGTTAATTTATAAATTATTTTTAAAAACAATATTTTAAGTTTTTCAAATACAAATAAATAATTTAAAATTAATTATGGTCATGATTTAACATAACCATAATAATTTAAAATATTAAAAAATTAAAAATTAACAAATTAAAAATTAACTCAGTTTTATATCATGATTTAACAATTTAAAAATTAATTATGGTTATGAGAAGTTTACGTTCACGTGTCAGTCCTATTTATCTTCCATTTTTCTCTTGCTATGTTTTTTTTATATTTTGGTTATTACTCGATATAAATATTTATTTTGAATTTTATTCTCATTTCGTTTGTTTTAGAAAATACTTAAGATTTAAAATAATTAAAGAGATACATACTTAGGTTAAGATCTCCACTTTATGAATAATAAGTATTTTATATTTTATATTTATTTTATATTTTTCTGCATATTATAAATAATAAAATAATAAATACATATTAAATAATTAAGAAATCAGTTACTATTATGTAATAAATTGGCGTATGCATATAAATTTAACTATTACTCTTGTTTATTCACAATTAGGGTAAATAAAGCAAAATAATCAATCTTATATATTGTATATGATATATAATTAAATTTAAATGATATAAACATAGTAATATAACACACTTTTAATATGGATATTAATTAAATGAGGTTTCTACTCATATGATTTTATGATTATTTACATATTTGTGTAACAAAACTTTACACCAACGATTTTTTTAATGTGAGATGTTTAGTAGTTTTAATAATTTATAATCATTTAAAAAAAATGACATATTTCAAAATTAAAATATTAATTTTTCAATATATGTTCAAGGCAAATATCAAAATACAAGTATGTATTTTCATACGATGTATAGTTTAATTAAAATGATGTTAAATATATATAAACTAAAATTATTTCTTCATATGGTCTTCTAATCATTATATTTTAGTATAGAAAAAAAAAATTAAAACCTTGATCTTAAAAGTTTATGTGGGACTTTTAACAGTTTTAGTAATTTATACTCATTTTGAAAAATTCGAAATACAACATACACAAAAAAAATCTAGATTTTTATTATATGATTAATGTAATTGTGTAATTTATTTTAATAATAAAGAAATAAACAAAATGAAAAAAGTATACAGATTGTTATCAAATCTTTATTGTTTAAAATCATTAATTGTCATATATATATATTTTGATCATATTAGGTAATTCCGTAGGTTTTATTTAAGGAAAGCATGTGAAACAATAAATATTTAATATATGCGACCAACTATAGCCTACGGAATATTATATTGCTAGAGAATATTATTTTTAAACTATACATTATATCACATTCTCTAGAATCCTTGGGATTTAAAAATAGAAGTCAAAGAACTATACCACGTAGGATTGAGGTTATTTTTAATTCTTACAAACTTAAGGTTACAACTTTTTAAATGATTCTCAAATAATATAATAATATATAGGGGATTGCTTTGGTACATTGTCACATAACACAAAGTGATCTTTGCACAAACTCAACGATCTCTAACTATCGAAACAATGTTCCAAAGAAGAAGAAAAAAAGACAAGAAAATGCGTTCTTTCATTTAAAACCAATTGACTCTGCTTATCCCCCTCTTATCAAAGGTGGGGATGTGTTACTCTATATGGTAAGACCTTCAGGCCAAGTCTTTAGATGAGTTTCTTCTTGTGGAAATATCGCTTCAGGTACCATATCTGTGAACCCGCAACGCAAAGGCAAACCCCGAGTGACATTATACTGAACCAAGCCACTCTTGAGTTGGTTGTCTCACTCACTTCTCGCATCTCGGCTTCCCTGTATCCAAAATTTTGCTTTCAACAACAATCTTAACTTCAAGAGATAAAAGGAGACGAACCTGTCTTTTATATAATTGATGTTCTCACGAATGGACTGCACTAACCCATCAAGTCTCCTCAACTGAAGCTCAACGCCCTGCAAATACACACATTCATAACAATGGCGTTATCACATCAGAAAAAAAAAAGAGTAAATAGAAGAAAACACACACACAAAAAAAAGAAGATGAGATGTAACTTGCCTCGATCTTTTCTTTTTTAGCAACAGAGTCCCAATCTTTGGCTGCGATACCAGTCTTCCAATCAATCCCAAGGGTGAGTGGATTAGCTTGCGGATGAGCAGAATCAACCCAGAAACAAGCCAAGTAGTTCCCAGTTTCTTGAGTTGTGAAGGCAAACTGACCATGCGTTACATTGTCTTGGTGATGAAGATTGTTCCCATAAGGAGATGTTACCTATACAAATGTATCAATCACATTAAAAAAAAACAATAAAGACCACCATAAGTCTTAACAATGATAGCTTTGAGCTAACATGCAAACCAAGTTTGCATCTTTACAACTTGAAAAGACAAAAACACTAAACTTGGATTAAACTTACGGATCCATTGTAATGAATCCAAAGAGAAAAGGTCAAAACTTTGATTGATCTCTCAAAAACAAACACAACAATGATGAACACATTTAACACTCTTGATCCGTACAGATATAAAGGCCACAACTTTACACCCAATCTAACACACAGAAGCTTGATTCGTTACACCAAAACCGAAATAAACGCAACCGGAACCTGAAATTGAAACCTAAACCGGCAAAATTGAACCGAACTAATCTCATCAAAGCAGAATCGGAGCCGTACCTTAGAAGAAATAGCAGGTGTGTTTTCAGGGCTAAGCTCATCGACGACGTAGTAATCAGCCAAGACGACAACGTTGCTCTGTATCTCCTCGGAGACGCACTTCGTCCCTCCCGTCGGCGGAATCGTCAACCATATAGCTTCGCCGTGATTAACCGTCAGCAGAAACAGCACCACCGCCAGAATCGGCGAGAAAGCGACGATTCCTCCTCTAATCGCCATCGGAGAGTTACGACGATCTTCTTCTCTTTTACCCTCAAGTCCAATTAAACTCAAGGGAAGGTCAACCAAGTTCTCCAAAACCAAACCAAACTGATAGACAAAAGAGAGTCCACGCGCGCGTGTGTCTTAAATAAGGCGAGTGGGAATGTTTTGGGGGTTTAGGTGGCTCGCTTCAACGTAAGATTAACCAATCAGGTTCGAGGTAATGATCCACGTGGCGTGTCATTTAATGGAGGTGCCGCGTCATCGTGAATATTACCTTTCGTTTAGTAGTCTAACACGTTTGTTTGCAATGTAACACAGTGAATTGCAATTATTCATCATAAACGTTTATAGTTCGTGGAGTGTAGGATTCAACTATATAGGTATTTATTCTATTAAAATAGTATCATCACTTATTAATAAATATTTGATTCAATTATTTATTACACATGTATTAGTTTTTTATATTAATAACATTAACTTTTTATATTATTAATAAATAAATAATTAAATACATCAAATATAAAAATTATTTTTTGTATAAAAAATTATAAAAAAATATATATCCGTCCTTTCAAAAAGCGGATGAGAATCTAATATGACATTAAATGAACAAATTATTGTGACGGTGAGTTTAGTAATAGATGCCAAGTGTGTGAATTCAACACAATTATTGGGGTTATTGTGTGTTACTAATTTCATTTAAATCACAGAATTTTGTATAGTAACAATGTAACATTAATAAGGATTCATAAATAAAATTTCATAGAGAGACCAGAAATTTACATTCAGCACTAAATATATTAGCCTTTTTATCTGTCAGCTAAATTATTATTTCTTTATTTGTAAGATATAATTTTTAAAAAATTTAATAAAAAATATTTTAGGATAATCTTAAAAGATATTTAGGTTCCAATGAAAAAATAACCAAAACAAATTTTATTAAAGGGTATAAATATATATATTTATATTTCTCAGGTTAACTAATTTAAACTTACTGATTAGAATTATTGGGTGAAGTTCTCGGAGTGAGTTCAAAATTTTAAAAATAAAAAAATTATGCCAATTATTTTTTAATAGTTTTTTTGTGAAAAAAAACTTAAAAATAGTTATTTGAGATAATTTTCTTTTTTAATAGACTTTTTTCAAACTGCAAAACATGAAAGAGTTGAAATATTTCTTAAGATGAAAATTCAAATTTCTTACTAATAAGAAGTTAAGCGCAAATGTTACATTTTACAATAGTCTGGCTTTCCTACTGATTGACACCCATTCAAGTTTTAATTAAGACCTATGACTAAGTACTTGGCCCATAGAAGTAGTAAATGGGCTTGCAAAGCCTTCTAAACTATCATTTGTCAACGATCTTTGAACAATCACCAATATAAAGCCTTTTTTATATACGGAAAGAGAAGATATCATCCTTTTTTGGCTAGAGAGAACAAATATGTATGAGTTGAGTCTTCTTTTCTATATATATATATATATATATACGAAATGACAATTAATATGTATGGAGTACATCCTATTTCATGTCCCCACCTCAATTTTTGACTTCATCAAAACCGACTAAATCATAGATTTGGATATACAGAAAAAGGATTTGGTGGTTGAATCAAGTTCACTGGATCCATTATACATGGCTGAACCTTCAACGTACATGGTACATATTTAATGAAATGAAAAAAAAAAAAGAATTCAACCTAATTTTTTAAAGTTTTGTCTTCCTCGAAATTTCCTTGCCATGCTGTAACATCCCAAACCTCCAAATTTATTATATATATATACATAAATAATTAACATAAAACATACAAATAATTAACATAAAACATTTTGAAGCGGAATTAGATATGGACAAAAATAAATAAAACATTAGCTTTAGACTCCCAAAACTTTTTTAAAAAAATTGAATAGATATAAGTTCTTGGAACAATGTTTTAAGCCTCCGAATTTATAAAGAAAAAAATTAGTTGAAATTTTTAATAAATCGGCTATGACTCTTTAAATCTCAAGGTCGATTAAAGTCGTGATTGTGATGTAGTGATCTCGTGAAGTCCTTGTTGTTGAGAGTAAGTACGGAAGCAGTGCGGTGCCAGTTAATTCATGGGGTCATCAAGATAACACTTGTTTTTCCTGAAAGACTCAACTTAAATAGTATTTTTTTCGCATATTAAGTTTCTTGTTTATTCTGAAATATCACTCAAAATAGTTGTCAGAGCGGAGCAGAAAAATGGGTAAGTGTTTACAACCCAAAAGCGAAACTGAAATAAAGAAGCCACAATCCAGATGCTTCTTTTTCTCTTCATGCAAACGCATATTGTTTGTTGGAAAGCTGACCAAAAAACTACGCCCATATTCTCTCATATGCTACTGACATTTGCTGAGTTTTGCGTAAGACCAAAGTGTGAAATATATCTCAAGACGAAGACAACAAAGTACCATCCCCATGATTAGTCGTAAGCTTCATGAGAAAGTCAAGGCTGTCCACATAGAACATGTCACCTCTCATCCTTTCCTACACACGATCATGTGCATATCTTTGCGTGTCTTCAAGTTACATGCTTTATTACTTTCCCATTTTTTTCAATTTTTTTATATCAAATATTAGAATATATACATATATGTAAAAATTTATACTGCTGTGGATCATGCGTCGATCGAAATTTAGTTGGAAACATAGATATTGGTTTAGGTCGCGGGTTCGAATTTCACCGGAAGCAACTTTAATTTTTAACTTTTCAAAAAAAAAAACACATAAATAAATCTATATACCGCTTTGAAAATCTTCCAAAAAAGAACGAGCTAAATCTATCTCTTATAAAGAAGAAAAAAAAACAGACAAAATTCTATATACTGCTTTTTAAAATAACACAAATTGTGGAGAAAACAAAATATTACTATTAAGTTTAGAGTATGAATTAAAAATACGGCTGTTCTTTTTGAGTTACTGTATCGGAAAGTCCAATGAATTCTTTTTAGTCGAGTTCATTCCAGGAAGTTGGTGAAATGTACGATCAATTTCAGCTCTCTAGGAAAAAAGATGATTAATTATTTTGGTTAAAAGATGATTACGAGTGAGTGTGACGAGAGAAAACGCGGTTTGGGTAGCAAAGAGACAGAGTGAGAACAGCTGTAATATGAAGTCACTCTCTTATCAGTTCAGGCAATGCCATCATCACCACCTTCTCTCACACTCTTCTAAACTTCACTCTTCACTATTTTTTGGTTTCTCCTTTTCATTTCTCTGCCATATTTTTGTATGATATTTATTTTCATAATATCTACTGTTTTATTTGTCTAGTGATGTGCAAAAACGCATTATCACTCTTGCTAGTTAATATCTGTTAATGTTTTATTATATAAGCAAAACCTTTTTTTGTTTTATTATGAATTATATATTACAAATGGTTATGAAATACATCAAACCTACGATGTCTCTATATTGTTAACGCGTAAGTTACTCACAAGTCACAAGCCAAGATAATAATGTTAAATTCAATACCAAGTTGCTAATGCATATCTAAATCATACCTTCTTCGGGCTTGATAGCAAGCAGACGTCAATCAAGTGAACACAATCAAGGTAACTCAATAATAAACATAGGAAACTATTACAATTATGTGCACGTACCATCACTTTTTTTTTGTTTCAAAAACAACATGATACGATGAATTAGAGAGTATACCTAAAGAATAAACTAAAAAAATCACTAGTTTAATCGGTAAAGAATAAACATAAGTCCAATAACTAACCATAATGTGTGGTCTCTTTCTTGGAAAGATCATATACGACTTAACGCGTTAAAGCATAGCTGTAATTTGTAATCTCCTGACACTGATGATAGCTACGTATATAATATAGTCAATATCAAGGAAAACTTGATATTTCAATTTAAGATTTATTTTATTCTATTCAGAATCACTCCTCGTTTTGCTCATCAAGTTGCTTCCGTACAGCTAGCTACTATACCAATCAACTATTCCTATGGGTAAACAATACAAACTGAACAAAAAAAAACAATACAAAGTGTGAAATGAAATATAGAGAAGAATTTAATAGAGAAAATATGAAATATTCGCTTAAATGGTAGCATAATTAAATGATTTAATATAAACTAATTTTTTCACCAAACCTACGAATTCAAAACTCTTAATCATTAAAAAAGTTGTTTTACAATTATTGCAAAAAAAAATTACGTGATGGCTTATAACCGATTGGTATATATATATTTTTTCCTCTAAATTCCAATACTTTTAGTTTAATGAGAAGATGCAAAACTAGTAAAAGGTTAAAAGAAGGCCATGTTCATGTTCATTGTTCGACCACTTGCATCCAAATTCGAATTAATAATTTGATTCGAAAGATATAAATTTATTTATGTTTTAAATGAGAAAGAAACAAAATTGTATTAATGACAATTTTCATTTTTCTATTACAAAATAACACCTGTCATGCACCAAAATGTCACATTCATACACAATAAAGAATACTATATTACATACATTTGACCCTATTTTAGATTTATGTCAATAAAATAATATTGCATCCCTTCCTCTCCCATACCCCTACCATTTCTATATATAATCTCCTCACCTCATATTTAACACTCATCCGGACCAAAACTCTCTGTCCATCATAACAACAAAAACTCAAGAACAATCTCTTCATCACTTGATCAATACCACATTGCGCCCACAACAACATTACGTACCATGGTGAAACAAGAACAAACTAACAGCAAGAAGGAAATGTCTCTGTCTTCACCATCTTCCTCTTCTTCTATATCTTCAACTTCCTTCAAGATCAAGAACAAGAAGAATAAGATTAAGAAGTACAAAGGAGTGAGGATGAGAAGTTGGGGATCATGGGTTTCTGAGATCAGGGCACCAAATCAAAAGACAAGGATTTGGTTAGGCTCTTACTCAACAGCTGAGGCAGCAGCTAGGGCTTACGATGTTGCACTCTTGTGTCTCAAAGGACCTCGAGCCAATCTCAACTTCCCTACTTCATCTTCATATTCTCTTTCTCAACTTCTTCTTGATGAAAATACCATTTTGTCCCCCAAATCCATTCAAAGAGTCGCAGCTCAAGCTGCCAACAGCTCATTTGACCTTTTATCCCCTTCTTCATCTGCCTCCTCATCACCGTCCGATCAAGAACAGCATCATGATGATAATGATGATGATGAAGCGATGCAATCTTTGATAGGATCTTTCGAGGACAACCATGTGTCTTTGATGGATCCATCATCTTCATGGTATGGTGATGAACATAATGGGATGTTCTCATTCGATGATGTAGCTTCGTTCAATTACTCTCCTCAGTTGAACTCGATGACGAGTATGGTCGATGAGTACTACTACGAAGATGCTTATATTCCTCTTTGGAGTTTCAGTTGATCCCCCGGTCCACAATACATATTTTATATATTTGTATCATTTAAAAAATTCTTTTAATATGTTTGTTAATTTACCCTTGTCGTAATTTTTTTCAAGTTTTTTGTTGCTTGGAGAGAATTATCGACTGGTATAACTGACTGTAATTTAATTCAAGGTTTTATATAATGTATTGGGACAATACGCTGGGATTTAATTGTGCCTAGGAAGATCACATGAACAAGAGGCCCTTTTTGTCACCTCTTTGACTTTTTCAAATCAATTTTACTAAGAAGTAATAATAATAATAATAATAATAATAATAATAATAATAATAATAATAATAATAATAATAATAATAATAATAATAAATCTGAATTTGTTTAACTTTTCAAAGGATTCACGTGTACATATGTCATTTGTGCCGAGTAGCTAACAAAATGTAATAATTTTGCAATCCAGCACATTACCTTTGCTTTGAATTTCTTATTTTGGTAAGTCGTAAACGCAATGATGTAAATAATTAAACATCATTAGTTACAAGACATGGTTGATCATGGTAAAGTTCTTTAGATTAAAATAAAGAAAACTATATACAAATTAATTGCTATAGTTGTGAGAATTTTTTTTCCGGATCTATCTTCCTAATTAATTCATTAGTTGTTTAACTAAACATTAGTATTATGTATAGTACTATACTGAGAGGAATCTTACTATTTCATGTGCCGTGGAATAGTTTGGTATGGCTAATAATGTGCACATTGCTTGGGGACAAAGTTCATATCTTTGAAACTTGAACTATTGTCTACATATATATATATTTTAATAGTTTCTCTCGTTTTGTTTTCTTTTTCCTATTTCATGGAGGTACAACAGAACTGCAGCTAAGTGATAGGACAAACATAATTATTAATATGATTCACTATATATAATCACTGTTCAAACTGATTTTATAGGTCTCATAGAAAGCTTGATTATATTAAATCGTGAAATTTAAATTGATAACAATTTAACTATAGATAAAAGTGAAATTCATTGTCTTAATTATTGTCATTTTTGTTTTACCAACAAGATGATACAAGTTTGTTATTAAAAAAAAAACAATCGATCGCAGCTTATAAGATCGACAACGAATTGCGATATGAGTATTAGTTTATGTAAACGTGTAGAATAGGACAAATATATCATTCAAGCCATATTGTTTTATTACCCTTTAAGTGGATAGTGGTTGAAATGCATTGATGTTGAGACCTGTTGTCTAAGAGCATGTTTATTCCTTGTCTTTTTTCTTTTTTTTTTTTCTTTTTTTTTTAAAAAAAAAAAATTAAAAACACCAATCGCGGGCCGCCACGTGTCAGTGGGGCCCGCAAACAGTGTAAGGGACTTGGCAAATGGGTTCCTTATTTAGGGGATTTAAGGGATGTTGTTTGGGGGAATTAGTGGGTCCCACCCGCTAAGAGACCCACTAAGAGCCCCCAATAAACATGCTCTAAGTATATTAGTATTTTGAAGGTCTGCTATCTATAGAGTCATGTTCAATAATGAACTTTGAATTCAAGTTTGTATTGATATTTTCAGTTTGCAGCTTACCACTTATCAATTTTTCTCTAACCTCTACGCTTATATTAACATGTTTTAAGAAAGAAAAACTTTGACATTGTTTTGTTCCTAGTGTGTGGATATAATCAGGACTGACTCTCGGCATAACCAAATGAAACATCAACTTAAAGTTTCTAAAAAATTTCAAAAATTCACATGGAAAAATATCTTTTAATTTGTAAAAAAAAATAATAAGCTTTACTATATTGTTTAGGGTTTTCTTAATCTCAAAATCACCTCTGGATTTCCATATTATTTTCTGGGTAGAGGAGATGTACTTGATCTAGTCGTCATGTATTCCGATCATATTCCATGAATCTTATACGAATACCAAATACATGTATAAATAATAATTTATGTGAGTAAAGTATGATATACTGGTCTAAGCATAACAAAAATCTTGAAAGATATTATAGACTATATCATAGAAGGACATGGTCCCATACTTAAAGAGGATAACATAATTTGATAAGACATTCATATGACTCATATTGCTTCAACTTGGATATTAATTTGTAGATGGTAGAGCATTTCTTTGTCAAAGAGACATGTAATCGCCATTATTTGGCATTGAACATTGAAGCCACATGACTTGTCTCTTGCTCAATACTCTTTGGTGATATGGGCTTCAGCGTCCATGGGCTTTTAAGGGCCCATTTTTATTTCCCCCCTCTCACCTTATTAAATTGGAATATTGGCATACGCTAACTGCTTTTTGTAAAAAAGCCTTTTATAAACTGGACGGAACTCTTAATTAATCTCCAGTTTGTGAGCATGTATAAGCAATGATCTACTTGGTATTAGGTGTTCCAAAAAAAGAAAGAAAAATCTATTTGGTTTTCGAATTACGATATATACAGTGTTTAATGAAGTCATCTATAAATAACCAAATAGGAAAATAAGGAATGATGTTTCTTAAGCTTTATTTAGCAATGTGTTACTATTTATAAATATATAAACAAATATGTGAGGTTTTGCAATGGATAATTAGGGTGATGCTTAAGATAATGAACAGAACCAAACAAAGTCAATATAGTCGACTGGATTAGGTTTTAATTACCTTTTTCTTAGTTACTGTTTTCAAAAAGTTGTGTTGGTTCATGCCTTTGCTCGACTAGTTTTTTCTACTTGTACTTACCCTGATTCTGAATATTGGCGGCAGGTGACAGTTTTATTATTTACTTGACATATTGAATTTATAAAAATCTTCTTTTGTTATCATAGAACTATGACAGGGTATTGTTTTTTTTTTTGTTTGGTCGCTTTAAAAAATCAGTAGCTACCAAACATGCGATGCCAAGGCTAGCAGACCAAACACTTTCGTATTTAGAAAAGAGACTTTGTAGCAAAGAATTGTTTGCTAGTAAAATTAAGATAGTTTTGATATTCATTTACAACTGGATTAAAGTTAGAGGTCATGTGCTTTGTCTTTTACAGAAGCTCCTTGTCCATTTCCTTTTGTAACGTATAAGTCATATCAACCCTTCAAATTTTTAGTCATATCGTAATTAAGTGCTTTTGAGGATATTTTGTTATAATATAAACATAAATTAAACTAATGGCGTGACGGGATCTTAAACCATAATGTCAACATTAAATCATGAACATATATTATATAGAATCATAAATTTTAATGTGTTTATTGCAGAACAATAAAAACGAGTTACATTTTCTGAATAGGTAAATTTTGCAATAATCTTGTAACTAGTTAGCCTTCTAAATGTAATTAAATCTTGATTATGCGTATAATTAAATTAATCATTGCATTTTTTTTTTTTTTTTTGCCGTCTTAATCATTGCATTTTGACCATTACAAATCTCGCAATTGCATTTAAAAATAAAACACACGTTTCATCGTAAGGATTAACCATTTCCGTTTATCTAGTTGTTGTACTGGAACCAAACATTAGTGGAGATATGGTTGATTGAACTTTCTTTTTTGTAACACTATCGTTGATTGAACTATAAGCAAACTTGATAAAAAGAAGAAGAAGACCTATAAAGTATGAACAAACTGTTGGGTAATTCCAAGCTTGTGGAAATTTAACATATTATTAGATGTTTAATATGTTAAGAGATAAACACAAAAAGAAAATCTAGAATAGGAAAAGAAAGTTTTCTATTAGATTAGGTTTGTGTTTTCCATATCCCACATGTTAAAGGAAATTGTTCTTGACTATAAAAATAGGTCTCATGGAGAGGTGTTCCATAAAAGATCTAAGAGAAACATTGTGAGCTTTAGTTTTGAGTAGTTTCTAAAGCAATAAGAAAAGTTGTTCTTATTATCCTTTGTTCTAAGAGATCCTTCAATTGGTATCAGAGTTTAAGTTAAAGCTTCGATCAAAGCTTAAGTTGAAGCTTCGATCCTAGTGGCTGTGAAGCAAGAATTCACGACACAAGATGGCTGACGTGAATAGAGCTCCACGCGCGAAGGACCTTGGATCCGCATCCATCCAATGTCCGATGCTGAACTCGACAAACTACACAATTTGGTCGATGAGGATGAGGGTGTTACTCCGTGTTCATGATGTGTGGGACACGATAGACCCTGGTTCGGATGATCAAAAGAAGAACGATGTTGCGATTGCTCTTTTGTTTCAATCCATTCCCGAAAATTTGATTCTTCAGGTGGGAGAACAAACCGCATCAAAAGACATCTGGGACGCCATCAAGTCACGACTCCTTGGAGCTGATCGTGTAAGGGAGGCGAGACTTCAGACATTGATGACGGAGTTCGACAGGTTGAAGATGGATGATAGTGATATCGTGGATGACTTTGCGGGAAAGCTATCAGGGTTATCATCCAAGGCAGCCTCGTTGGGAGAAAACATAAAAGAATCCAAGATGGTTAAGAAGTTTTTGAAGGGTCTTCAAAGACACAAGTATATCCAGATCGTAGCGTCGCTTGAGCAAGTCCTAGAACTCAACTCTACGGGTTTTGAGGACATAGTTGGAAGGATAAAGGCGTATGAGGAGCGTGTAGAGGAATAAATTCAAAAAGAAGACCAATGTAAGCTTATCTTTTCAGATAACAATCACCATATTCAGAGGAACTATGGAGATTTTCGTGGTAGAGGTAGATGATGGAATGGAAGAGGCAGAGGTCGAGGTAGGTTACACAACCAAAGTCATGTGTCACACAGTGAAGACAAAAACTCGAAGAAGGATCGTTCGAAGCTGATATGTTGGAGATGTGACAAGCCAGGTCACTATGCGAATTCATGTCCCGAGAAGTGAGTGAGGAATCAAGAAACCAACTTAAATGAAACACAAGAGGCCGATGCCCTCTATGTACACGAGGTGGTATTCTTGAATGAAGACAAGGTGATTCCGAAGAATCTTGATAACGACAAAGGCAATGCAAGTGTTTGGTATTTGGATAATGGAGCGAGCAATCACATGACGGGAAACAAGGAATTCTTTTCGAGTTTGAATCTTAACACCAAAGGGAAAGTGAAGTTTGGTGATGGATCGTGTGTTGATATCGTAGGAAAAGGGGTTGTTATCTTTGTGTGCAAGATTGGAGAGAAGAAGGCACTCAAAGACATATACTACATACCCGACCTGGAGCATAACATATTGAGTCTTGGACAATCAACAGAGAATGGATGTGAGGTTAACATGAAAGATGTCTATTTAACACTCACAGATTCGTGTGGCAGGTTGCTTGTACGTGTAACAAGATCTCAAAACCGTCTCTACAAGACCTTGATGGAGATTAGCTATCCGCAGTGTTTACATGTCAGAGATGAAGATGCAACATGGAGGTGGCATGCTCGACTAGGACATATAAGCTATGGCGTGATGAACAACATGGTAAAGAAGGAGATGGTTATAGGAATGTCGAGTGTAACACACGAAGATAGCGTGTGTGACGCATGTCTAGCAGGAAAGCGGATTAGACACTCATTCCTAAGTGTACACACGGAGAAAGCGTGTGTCTCGCAGGGAAGAAAATCAGAAATGCATTTCCGAATAAGGCCATGGTTCATACATCAAAACTATTGAAAGTATTGCATGGAGTTTTGTGTGGACGAATCACACCACCAATGCCAGCAAATATTCCTGAGGCATTCTATCGGTTCAAAAGATTTCACATCGATAGAGGAGGAGAGTTTGCCTCAGGTAAGTTTCAATCTAGCTTACACCGATGGAAGATGAGAGTTTACCTCAGTTGAGTCGAAGATGTCGAACTACTTATGGGTTGAAGAGATGGTAGCCGAGTTGGAGTCTATTACAAGAAACAAGACATGGGAGCTTGTGGATAGACCGCCTGGTATTCAACCTATAAGGTTGAAGTAGATCTACAAGATTCAATGAGCAGACGAAATCAAGATAAAAGAGGAGAGTTATGCTCAAGGAATCATGTGTGACACAAAGATAAAAATGTGTAACACGACTCACGTAACAATGGAGTCGAGTTTAAAATATCTCAAGGGTTGAAGATGAACCAGAGATAAATGCTACATGATACAAAAGTAGCATAGGATGTTTGAGGTATCTGCTTCACACAAGACCTGACTTGTGTTACGCAGTAGGCGTACTGAGTAGATACATGCATAATCCGAGAGACTCTCATGGACAAGCCATCAAGCACATATTGCGATATGTGAAAGGAACAACAAACTTTGGTATGTTCTTCAAGAAATATGGGTCAAGGAGTGTCGATGGTTATAGTGACAGTAGTCACAACATTGATGTCGATGACGGGAGGAGCACGTCAGGACATGCATTCTATTACGGTTCATCACTGGTTACTTGAACATCGCAGAAGCAACAAACAGTTGCATTGTCATCATGCGAAGCAGAGTTCATGGCAGCAACGGAAGCAGCGAAGCAAGCTATATGGATCAAAGAGTTGTTGAGTGAGATACTAAGTGAAGAAGGTGAGAGAGTCAAACTTAGGATCGACAACAAATCATCCATTGCTCTAACAAAGAATCCGGTTTTCCATGGAAGAAGTAAGCACATACTTTCAAGATATCATTTCATTCGAGAGTGTGTGGAGAATGGGCAAATCGAAGTGGAGCATGTGCCGGGTGTTGAGCAGAAGGCCGACATCCTAACCAAGCCATTAGCAAAGATTAAGTTCAAGCAAATGAGGAGCTTAATCGGAATTCAAGAAATTGATCTCCCCTAATTCAAGTTTGGAATTAAGGGGGGTGATTTTTGGGTAATTCCAAGCTTGTGGAAACTTAACATATTATTAGATGTTTAATATGTTAAGAGATAGACACAAAAAAGAAATCTAGAATAGGAAAAGAATGTTTTCTATTAGATTAGCTTTGTGTTTTCCATATCTCACATGTTTAAAGGGAATTGTCTTTGACTATAAATATAGGTCTTAATGGAGATGTGTTCCATAAGAGATCTAAGAGAAACATTGTGAGCTTTAGTTTTTGAGTAGTTTTTAAAACAATAAAAAAAATTGTTCTTATTATCATTTGTTGTAAGAAATCCTTCACAAACA
>CAJHQQ010005243.1:0-18822 GCA_905132885.1 Moricandia moricandioides
GTAGTTTATCCCCTTCAGAGTCACAGGGATGGTCGCAAGTTTGGTGTTCTCCATCTTCTTCTGCTATTAACCACTGGATAATAGGGTGAGCCTTGAAGAAAATCGACCAGAGACTTGAGCAGAGTGCTTTGCGGAAGTAGAGAAAGGTTTCAAGAGCTTTGTGGCTCTGATACCATGTTAGAATAAGTGGATTTAGTTGATGGTTTGTGTAGAGAAGATGAAGAACAGAAAGAACTAGAGAGAAGACAGAGAATTCGTGAGAGAAGAGAGAGAGAGAGATAACTGAGAATAGATTAATGAGGAATACAATTCCTTGCTTGATTTGGTTCTTAGGATGCTTACATAAATAGAGAAAACAAGTTGACTAGGAAATGAATAAACTATTGAGCCTGGACAAGGCAGAGGGCAGTCTGGACGTGCAGAGCAGTCTGAGCAAGGCAGAGAAGTCTGAACAAGGCAGATGGCTCGTCCAGCTTAGGTGAAAGTGACTGGTCCTGGTGTCTCTCTCTTCTGATCCAAACCTTAACCACACATGTGACTTCTCTTCTGTCTTGACTCCAACGTTCCCTTTCTCTTGCTAAAGCCTAGACAGATATTTAAATAAGTCTTCCCGGTCAGATTATCCTCTTGTGTGTCTTGTAAGTCAAGTTAGGTCTTAGGAGGTCCAATGTGTACGGACTGTACGGATCAGTTCACTCTTGATCATCCGGAACACTTCTCTTGTCTTGATCTCTTATCTCTTGCCATTCACTTCTTCATGTCAACACTACATCCTCTTGTCTTGTTTATTGCTTCATGTTCACACTAATTGTCTTTGATCCATGTGATTTCCAAAGGACCTTCTTAGGTACTTTTCTGTTCCCTCCTTTTGTTTGGTACAAGAAAAGAGAAGTGGAACTATCAAGACACGACTTGGATATGAGACATCTTGTATTTGAGCCTGGAGGAGAGGTCTGGAATCAGAAGAACAAGATCAAACAGATTAAGAAGAGTTCAGCTGCACCAACATTTGATTTTGTAGATTTCTCATCCTCTGAAGATAAGGGG
Organism: Moricandia moricandioides; assembly: GCA_905132885.1. Taxonomy (NCBI): domain Eukaryota; kingdom Viridiplantae; phylum Streptophyta; class Magnoliopsida; order Brassicales; family Brassicaceae; genus Moricandia; species Moricandia moricandioides. Next base: position 1,048 of record CAJHQQ010005243.1, read on the forward strand.
TTGCACGTCTCAGCTCAGCAAGAGTTTCACTATGAAACCAACTGGAGAATGAAGCTAATTCAGTCACGGATCCAACAAACCAGACAACGCAGAAAATGGCCTCCTGATCATCAAGATATTGCTAGTTTTGCAAAATATGTCGGTTTGGATCTTTCCCAAGAGAAACTTATATCTGATTGTGCTGGAAGGTTACAGACCTACTCGTGGAGACCTAGAGAATGTTTCCACAAGATTATCACCTTTGGAGAGTGCTCTGTTCGTGCTAGAACAAGTTGGGGTCATAAGGAGTTTGAAGTTGATCAAAAAGACTTGCATCTTAACCATATCAAGATATGGAAGCCACCAGATATGCAGCAACTTCAGTACCAATGCAAAGATTATCAAAATGTAATTGGAGATGAAGAATTCACTAGATTCAATGGTGAAGTGATTACTGGAGCAGGAGAAGAACTCATGTTTTCTTCTCAAATCAAAGAGAAACCACCAGAGGAACTTAGTCTACAACAATCTCCAAAGAAACCAACCCGGGGTAACTACCTAAACTCAAAGAAAAACATGAAGCCTGATTTGCTTGCTGTGGTGATGTGATCCTGGAAAGCACCAAAGAATGGAAGCATGAACCTGAACCTGAAGAGCTTGAGGATGCAACATTTAAGAGTGCATTTGATGTGATCAAGGACCGGATCACTAAGGAGAACAAGGAGAGTCTAGATGAACCGCAAGAAGCCACATTGCACCAACAACTTGGTGATGATGCTCTAGCCATTCCTGAAGGTCCCATGACTCGTTCCAGAGTCAAGAAGCTTAAAGAGAATGTTGTTGGATTACTCACTTCACATCCACAACAACAAAGTCTTGGACAAGGTCTGATCCGAGATGTCTTGATCACCATTCAAGCCATCTCTACATCAAGCTGAGTTAGTGTCTAGGCAAGACATGGGGTGTGTGCTCTTTTCCTTGCTTTTGGTTTTGTCCCACGAGGTTTTCCAGGAGGAAGGTTTTTAACGAGGCCACAATATTGACACATTCACTTGTACTGACATGAAGTCATGGAGATAGAAGAGAAAGAGATGCATTAGGAGCCTAAAAGAAGTTACCTTGGTGTACACTCCATTCCGTACAGACTTGGGATGCAAGCAAGAGACCCAAGACCTAACTTACCTTAGAAGACAAGGCAAGGAAGTTTAAACTCGTCTCAACACTCCTCAGAAGTCAATCCTACCGTTGGCAAGCTCAGAGACAAGTGGGAGTATTTAAATAGTTAAAGTCACATGTTCTACTTTGAGGAGAGAGAGGTGCAGAATGGAGCAGACTGCCGTTGGGGACCTGTCCCTTTCTCCTTGGCAAGCTGCACCTTATTTTATTCTATTCCATTTGTCTTGTTTCTGATTGTATTGTCTTTAAATAATGTAACCCCAGCAATGAATTAAGCAAGGAAAATCATTTCCTCATTTTCTCCTTTCTCTCTCTCGGATACCCTAGTTCTCTCTCTCTCTCTCTCGCCTGTTCTTCATTCTCTTCTCCAGAGTTCTTCACTTTCTTTCACACAACTTGTCTACACATCACCTAAGTGCTATTCTCGGTCCAAGACTATAGAAGTTTACATTTTATTTCATTCCATTTAAAAGCTTATGTTAAACTCTCTTTCCTTTTTTGATTCATGTCGAAACCCTAGAGGATTTGTCTCTGGTTTCTTATTTAAAGGGTTCTCTACACCCTTTTGTAATCATCCAATCTTTTCTATACAAGTTATTCATCTTTTGCGGCTCTCTCTCTCTCTAAAAGAAGTGTGCCGAGTCTGGTGTGTCATATCCAGAGCCTAAGGGTGTCTAGTTTGGTGTGTAATATCCAAACCATTCATCTAGGAGTATCAAGAGATCATCCATCCCTCTTGTGTCACCATCCAATCCACACGCCTTGAAGGACTTGAGTCTTTTGATTCGTTCTTGCAAGGATTATCCATTCCCATCAACCAAAGAGCATCCTAGGGACGCATCAAGTGGTATCAGAGCAACTTTGGTTGGGAAGTACTCGCCTTCTCTCTTTGCTTTTGCTTTGTGTTCTTGTTTGCTTTTGATTGTTTCAATCCGTGATTCATCTTTATCTTTTGAATAAGCAGTAGAACTCATCTAAACTAGGGCTGCTCGTGATTGTAGAAGGGTTTAGACAAGAATTATAGAACTTTCCTTAATTGAAATTTTCGAAAACCCTAGAGTGAGAAGAACCCTAGCCGCATATCCTTTCTTGCCTATCACTTTGTGCATTAGTCTAGGTTGTTTAACACCTTGAAAACGAGCATAAGAAGACTATTAGGGTGCTATAAACCTTAGAAGAGTTTAGGAAAAGGTTTAAGAAGTTTTTCCATTGTGCTTGACCATTTCCTTTTTGCTTGAAATCGATTTCCTTTTTCTAGCCGATTTCCTTTTCACTTTTGTCTTGCATTGTAAGCTTGTTTGCTTTTCCTTTTTGCTTGTTTTCTTTTTCCTTTTTGCTTGTCTTGTTCCCTAGAAACCTTTTACTGGTTATCTTGGTTACCTTTGCGTGCAGGAAGCATGGAAGCCGAGTCTGAAGAAGAAGCTTCACTCGCCAGGAAGGACAAGTATCTCATGGAGGCTATGTCGGCTCAACTTAACCAAGACATGGTAGCAACCATGACCAAGATGATGAGGACCAACCTCAATGACATCAGGAGAGAGCTTAGAGAAGACATTAGGAGAGCTACTAGTCAAGCACCAAACCGAGAGACTAGGAGAGAAAGAGAGAGGAGAGAGGAGAGACCTCATGCAACTCGCCAAGAACATTATGGTTATAAGGAGACTGACAATGAGTATGAGCACCTCAGTTCATCCTCAAGAAGACATAGGCGTGTCCACAAGAGAAGGATGAACCAGGGAGATGAGCTTGCTGGTTTGAAGATCAAGATACCCCCATTCCATGGCAAAGCTGAGTGGGAGAAGAAGATTGAAAGCCTTGATGGAAAGGAACCAGTCTCTAAGCCATCTAAAGAAGATAAACAATTCTGTTTATTCAGTGAAGAGGTTAAGGAGGCATTGTTACAAGTAATGATGGATGTGGAGAAGCAAATCAAACGGACCAACACAACACGCCCATCCATTGACACACAGCATCAAGAACCAGCACCAGTTGCGCCTATCCAAGAAGATCAAGACAAAGTAACCTCACATATCTTTCATAAAGAAGAACAGCCTGTTCAGAACGTCATGGTCCCTTTAAAACAACACATGGTAGCAGAGAAGACACCCATGGAACCTCAGAGAGCTTGTAGAATGAATCAACTAATTGTCTTTGATCCATGTGATTTCCAAAGGACCTTCTTAGGTACTTTTCTGTTCACTCCTTTTGTTTGGTACAAGAAAGGAGAAGTGGAACTATCAAGACACGACTTGGACATGAGACATGTTGTATTTGAGCCTGGAGGAGAGGTCTTGAATCAGAAGAACAAAATCAAACAGGTTAAGAAGAGTTCAGCTGCACCAACATTGGATTTTGTAGATTTCTCATCCTTTGAAGATAAGGGGTTGCACGTCTCAGCTCAGCAAGAGTTTCACTATGAAACCAACTGGAGAATGAAGCCAAATCAGTCACGGATCCAACAAACCAGACAACACAGAGAATGGCCTTCTGATCATCAAGATATTGCTAGTTTTGCAAAACATGCCGGTTTGGATCTTTCCCAAGAGGAACTTATGTCTGATTGTGCTGGAAGGTCACAGACCTACTCGTGGAGACCTGGAGAATATTTCCACAAGATTATCACCCTTGGAGAATGCTCTGTTCGTGCTAGAACAAGTTGGGGTCATAAGGAGTTTGAAGTTGATCAAAAAGACTTGCATCTTGACCATATCAAGATATGGAAGCCACCAGATATGCATCAACTTCAGTACCAATGCAAAGATTATCAAAATGTAATTGGAGATGAAGGAGTCACTAGAGTCAATGGTGAAGTGATTACTGGAGCAGGAGAAGAACTCATGTTTTCTTCTCAAATCAAAGAGAAACCACCAGAGGAACTTAGTCTACAACAATCTCCAAAGGAACCAACCCGGAGTAACTATCTAAACTCAAAGAAAAACATGAAACTTGATTTGCTTGCTGTGAGTACAGGTCAAACTGTTTTGAGATCTACCATTTGGGAAAAGAGAAGCTATGATAATGATCAGAGTATCAAGAATGGGTTGTTGGCTAAGTTGAAGATGCAACCATCAAACCTTGGAAACTGTCTAGCCGCCAGCCTTGACATAGGGACAGTCCGAGGGTCATATCTCAACAACCACAAGGAGTTAACCATCAAACTCGACTGCCATGGAAACTTAACTCATCAGGGGCTCACGTCGATTTGGAATCAAGTCAAAACCTTCTCAGATGAAAGAGTTATGGGTTCTACAAATCGGGTGATCCTGTATTGGTTATCTTGGAATTTTTCTAAGTTTAAAACATCTCAATCCTATATATGGCGACCAGGTGAGCATGCTAAGGTAAGTGATCATGTTTTCAAGAGTTCTTTTGTCAATTACACAGATATGATGCACTTGTTTTTGTCAAAAGAGCCATGTGCAGATTATGATGAAGCTTGGAAGCATACAAGAAGAAAGAACAAGCATGTGGAAGACAAGCGGTTCAAGCCACCTGATTTGGATCAGGATAAGCACCAGGACGTCACTAGCTTCATCCTCATCAAAGAAGCACCACCAGAAGCAGCACACAAGCCAAAACCGAGCAAAAACCAATTTGGGATAAGATTATTACTCTTTGATAAACTTTCATGTGCTAACTTGCTTTGTTTCAACATGTCAGGCTTAAGTAATGAATCAGGAACTAAATGGATTAGTGCCTTCTACATATCCAAACCAGTCAGCAACAATGCCTATCAAAGAGGCTTGCAAGGTAAGTGTAATCTGATTTTAAACTTCAATGTTACTGACTTGGTCCCCTCTATTGTAGGTAAAACAGATTTGAGGACAAATCTTTTTGAAGAGGGAGGGGATGATGTGATCCTGGAAAGCACCAAAGAATGGAAGCATGAACCTGAACCTGAAGAGCTTGAGGATGCAACATTTAAGAGTGCATTTGATGTGATCAAGGACCGGATCACTAAGGAGAACAAGGAGAGTCTAGATGAACCACAAGAAGCCACATTGCACCAACAACTTGGTGATGATGCTCTAGCCATTCCTGAAGGTCCCATGACTCGTTCCAGAGTCAAGAAGTTTAAAGAGAATGTTGTTGGATTACTCACTTCACATCCACAACAACAAAGTCTTGGACAAGGTCTGATCCGAGATGTCTTGATCACCATTCAAGCCATCTCTACATCAAGCTGAGTTAGTGTCTAGGCAAGACATGGGGTGTGTGCTCTTTTCCTTGCTTTTGGTTTTGTCCCACGAGGTTTTCTAGGAGGAAGGTTTTTAACGAGGCCACAACTTGTCTACACATCACCTAAGTGCTATTCTCGGTCCAAGACTATAGAAGTTTACATTTTATTTCATTCCATTTAAAAGCTTATGTTAAACTCTCTTTCCTTTTTTGATTCATGTCGAAACCCTAGAGGATTTGTCTCTGGTTTCTTATTTAAAGGGTTCTCTACACCCTTTTGTAATCATCCAATCTTTTCTATACAAGTTATTCATCTTTTGCGGCTCTCTCTCTCTCTAAAAGAAGTGTGCCGAGTCTGGTGTGTCATATCCAGAGCCTAAGGGTGTCTAGTTTGGTGTGTAATATCCAAACCATTCATCTAGGAGTATCAAGAGATCATCCATCCCTCTTGTGTCACCATCCAATCCACACGCCTTGAAGGACTTGAGTCTTTTGATTCGTTCTTGCAAGGATTATCCATTCCCATCAACCAAAGAGCATCCTAGGGACGCATCATGTGGGTACAGGTCAAACTCTTTTGAGATCTACCATTTTCGAAAAGAGAAGCTATAATAATGATCAGAGTATCAAGAATGGGTTGTTGGCTAAGTTGATGATGCAACAATCAAACCTTGGAAACTGTCTAGCCGCCAGCTTTGACATAGGAACAGTCCGAGGGTCATATCTCAACAACCACAAGGAATTAACCATCAAACTCGACTTCCATGGAAACTTAACTCATCAGGGTCTCACCTCGATTTGGAATCAAGTCCAAACCTTCTCAGATGAAAGAGTTATGGGTTCTACAAATCGGGTGATCCTGTATTGGCTATCTTTGAATTTTTCTGAGTTTAAAACATCTCAATCCTATATATGGCGACCAGGTGAGCATGCTAAGGTAAGTGATCATGTTTTCAAGAGTTCTTTTATCAATTACACAGATATGATGCACTTGTTTTTGTCAAAAGAGCCATGTGCAGATTTTAATGAAGCTAGGAAGCATACAAGGAGAAAGAACAAGCATGTGGAAGACAAGCGGTTCAAGCCACATGATTTGGATCAGGATAAGCACCAAGACGTCACTGACTTCATCCTCATCAAAGAAGCACCACCAGATGCAGCACACAAGCCAAAACTGAGCAAAGAATGTGCTAACTTGCTTTGTTTCAATATATCAGGTTTGAGTAAAGAATCAGGAACTAAAAGGATTAATGCCTTCTACATATCCAAACCAGTCAGCAACAATGCCTATAAAAGAGGCTTGCAAGGTAAGTGTAATCTGATTTTAAACTTCGATGTTACTGACTTGGTCCCCTCTATTGTAGGTAAAACAGATTTGAGGACAAATCTTTTTGAAGAGGGAGGGGATGATGTGATCATGGAAAGCACCAAAGAATGGAAGCATGAACCTGAAGAGCTTGTAGCTGAGGATGCAACATTTAAGAGTGCATTTGATGTGATCATGGACCGGATCACTAAGGAGAACAAGGAGAGTCTAGATGAGCCACATGAAGCCACATTGCACCAACAACTTGGTGATGATGCTCTAGCCATTCCTGAAGGTCCCATGACTCGTTCCAGAGTCAAGAAGCTTAAAGAGAATGTTGTTGGATTACTCACTTCACATCCACAACAACAAAGTCTTGGACAAGGTCTGATCCGAGATGTCTTGATCACCATTCAAGCCATCTCTACATCAAGCTGAGTTAGTGTCTAGGCAAGACATGGGGTGCGTGCTCTTTTCCTTGCTTTTGGTTTTGTCCCACGAGGTTTTCCAGAGGAAGGTTTTTAACGAGGCCACAACTTGTCTTCACATCACCTAAGTCCTATCTCGGTCCAAGACTATAGAAGTTTACATTTTATTTCATTTCATTAAAAAGCTTATGTTAAACTCTAGTTTCCTTTTTTTGGTCTTTGTCGAAACCCTAGGGGATATGTCTCTGGTTTCTTATTTAAAGAGGTCTCTACACCCTCTTGTAATCATCCAGCCTTTTAATAAACAAGTATCATTCATCTTGACGGCTCTCTCTCTAGAAAGTGTGTCGAGTTCTGGTGTGTAGTATCCAGAGACCTAAGGGTGTTTAGTTTGGTGTGTCATATCCAAGTTATTCATCTAGGAGTATCAAGAGATCATCCATCCCTCTTGTGTCACCATTCAATCCACACGCCTTGAAGGACTTGAGTCTCTGATTCGTTCTTGCAAGGATCTATCCATCATCCCATCAACCAAAGAGCATCCTAGGGACGCATCATTGTGAGTGCAGATGGAGTTAAGGTTGATGAGGAGAAGATCAAAGCCATCAAAGAATGGCCGAGTCCAACCTCAGTAGGAGAAGTGAGGAGTTTCCATGGGCTTGCTGGGTTCTATAGGAGATTTGTGAAGGACTTTAGCACCATTGCAGCTCCCTTGACTGAAGTGATAAAGAAGGATGTTGGATTCAAGTGGGGAGAAGAACAAGAGAAGGCTTTCCAGAGCTTAAAAGAGAAGCTTACTCAATCACCTCTTCTTATGCTTCCTGACTTTACTAAAACTTTTGAAATAGAATGTGATGCCTCAGGAATTGGAATTGGTGCTGTGTTGATGCAGGATAGGAAACCTATTGCATACTTCAGTGAGAAGCTTGGAGGAGCCACTCTCAACTATGCAACCTATGACAAGGAACTCTATACCTTGGTGAGGGCATTACAAACGTGGCAACACTACTTGTGGCCCAAGGAGTTTGTCATACATACTGATCATGAGTCCCTAAAGTATCTAAAAGGGCAGAGTAAGCTTAGAAAGAGACACGCAAGGTGGGTTGAGTTCATTGAGACCTTTCCATACGTGATCAAATATAAACAAGGTAAGGAGAATGTAGTTGCTGATGCACTATCTCGGAGGTATGTTCTCTTGACCACCCTAGATGCTAAGTTGTTTGGGTTTGAGCAGATAAAGGATATGTATGATACTGATCATGATTTCAAGGAAGCCTATGCCTCATGTGCTAAGTTTGCTGCAGGGCATTACTTTAGAAATGAAGGCTACTTGTTCTATGACAATAGATTGTGTGTGCCTAATTGTTCTTTGAGAGATCTTTTTGTCAGGGAATCCCATGGGGGCAGTCTAATGGGACACTTTGGGATTGCCAAGACCTTGAAAGTTTTACAGGATCACTTCTATTGGCCGCACATGAAGAGAGATGTGGAGAGAATCTGTGGAAGGTGTGCTACTTGCAAGCATGCCAAGTCCCAAGTTCAATCCCAGGGTTTGTATACTCCTTTACCCATTCCACACCATCCCTGGAATGACATCTCTATGGACTTTATTGTTGGTTTGCCTAGAACTAGAACTGGAAAGGATTCTATCTTTGTTGTTGTTGATAGGTTCTCTAAGATGGCACATTTCATAGCTTGTCACAAGACTGATGATGCATTACATGTAGCTAACTTGTTCTTTAAAGAGGTTGTACATTTGCATGGCATGCCTAGAACTATAGTTTCTGATAGGGACACTAAGTTTCTTAGTTACTTCTGGAAGACACTTTGGTCTAAGCTAGGCACTAAGCTATTGTTTTCTACTACATGTCATCCACAAACTGATGGGAAAACTGAGGTAGTTAATAGGACTTTAGGAACACTCCTGCATGCATTCATTAGAAAGAACTTAAGGACATGGGAAGAATACTTACCACATTGTGAATTTGCATACAATCATGCTATGCATTCTGCTTCTAAGTACTCACCTTTTGAGATTGTTTATGGGTTCAATCCCACCTCTCCTTTGGATCTAATGCCTTTGCCTGAGTGTGAAAGGATAAGTCTAGATGGCAAGAAGAAAGCAGAGACGGTCCAGCAGATTCATGAGAAGGCTAGACAAAACATTGAGCAGAAGACCAAGCTTTATGAGAAGCAAGCTAACAAGGGGAGACGTGTGAGGACCTTTGAAGTTGGTGACCAAGTGTGGTTGCACCTGAGGAAGGATAGGTTCCCCAACGAGAGGAAGTCCAAGCTGATGCCAAGGGTTGATGGACCCTTTGAGATCATCCACAAGATCAATGACAATGCCTACAAACTTGATCTCCAAGGTAAGTATGATGTATCAAATAGCTTCAATGTCACTGACTTGGCTGCTTTTGCTGTAGATGAACCTGATTTGAGGACAAATCCTTTTCAAGAGGGAGGGGATGATGTGATCATTGAAAGTTTGAAAGAAACTTGAGTATAAACAGAAGATAGAGTGAAGAATGGAGAGAATAGAGAGACTTAGACAAGAGAGTAAAGAGAGATACGGGTAGACTTGAGAGAAACCATTAGAGAGTGTAGAGAGATAAACAAGAGAGAGATGTTAACTTGAAGAGAGACAAATGATCTTATGAGAGATGAGATGGAGCAGTGGAGTTGAACCCAACTACATGCATCAACTACATAGTCCGATAATATAGTCGACTACATGAATCGACTACATGGCCGTTGGGAAGCTTGAGGATCTGGTGACATAGTCATGTGATATAGTCGATTACATGCATCAACTACATGCATCAACTACATAGTCCGATAGTATAGTCGACTACATAAATCGACTACATGGCCGTTGGGAAGCAGAAGGCTCCACTTGGTCTGTTTGAATTTGAAAAGCCCTAATGTATCTATCTCTCTCTATATAATGTATCTCTCTCTGGTCGAAAATAATAACAAGAAATAAGAAGAAAAGAAGGGAGCAAGGGGGATTTCCCCTCTCCACTTCATAAGAAACAAAGTGTGTTCTTGTTCAGAAACCCTTAATCTCTCCCTTTCTTAATCTCTCAAATCTCTATATAAATCTCACTCGAATCTCTTCTTATTCTCTTTACTCTCTCTAATCTCTGTTTCTGGTTCAAGTATACACTAGCAGAAACCAGATCCACTCTCTTCTTCATTTCGAGTTCTCTGCAACAAATACCACTGTTCATCCTGCTCCTAACACACAAGACTTCACACTCTGTGAAATTACAACACACAAGACTTCACACTCTGTGAAATTCCAACACACAAGACTTCATACTCTGTCAAATTCCAACATGGTATCAGAGCCAAGTTCATCAGAACTTGGTTGCTAGCTTCCGCAAGCTCAAGCTCACTCCCATGCCATTTCTAACCTGTGAAGAAGCTTCTGTCCAGCCAGCTGATTCAACCTCTACAAGAAGAAGGTGTTCATCCTAGGCGTGCCCAGAAAGTGTTCTTGGTTACTCATGCTTTCTCATACCGTCCAGAAGAAGGGAAGGCCGTGGATCCAGAATTTATGGAGTGGATTAGCTACCCTCTTCATCAAAACAGTCCAGGCTTGTTCTTATTCAAAGACCAGGAAGAAAGGTGAAAGCTTTCACCTTGTTACTGGTGGTGGCGACCAAAATATGAAGAAAGGTGGGGACTTTAGGCATGGAGAGTCCAAGGAAAGGTCCATGGAAGATGGAGAAGTTGGAATGCACGCCAACAACTCAGATTCTGTCCAATGGAATCAAGGATCTATACAATGATCCTTGGCTGTAAGAAAGCTCTTTCCTTTTGTAGAAAGCTTGAGTATAATGAACTGAATGTGTGTGTGTGATGTGTCTGGAACCTGAGGATTTGTTTAAAGATTGCTAGATGTGATTGTTTAGAATCTGTCCCAGGGTCACAAAGAGTGTCACTTGTTCAGCATCAATCCAGTTCAAGAGAAGAAGGTGTTGCCCATGCAGTTCAGAGCCTACACATGATGTAAATTCCTGTAAATCCAGAGCCTACACATGATGTATATTCCTGACCATGGAGAGACTGTTGGTGAAGAGTCCAGATGGTAGTAAGTCGTGGCTGAGATAGAATATGGCTGAGCTTTGAAGATACTTCAGGAAGGAGTATTGATGAAGAGACAGACCAGTGTTTGATCAGCCATCCACCAGGCTGGATCTTCTCATCACTTGTGTGTAGAGAACCGGTTGATTTAAGCGCAGGCCATTTGGTTGTTGAGCTCCTGGTTCCAAGAGACACACAAGGAAGAGTTATTCTAGGCAGTGGAGAGGAGATCAAGGGAGGAGGAACTGGTTGACTTAAGCGCAGCTGTTGGGGTGATGCGCTCCTGGTCCTAGCTCAGTCTTGCTCACTTCCAAGCTTGGTCCATCCCTATACTCTCTGGATCAAGCTTGAGGAGGGGTAATGAAGAAGCAATCCTGAAGATCCAGCCGCCACAAGCCATTGGCAAGCTGTGGAGTTCACACTTGCATCATAAACCGGATCAAAGAAGCTATCATGAACTCATTGCAACCTTGCAAGCTTGGACCTTCACCTATTCTCGGTTCCAAGCTTGAGGGGGAGTGTGAATGAGCTTCCTATGATCTGAGAGATGTCTTAAGCTCAGTATTGCTCACTTCCAAGCTTGGTCCTTCACCTATACTCTCTGGATCAAGCTTGAGGAGGGGTAATGATGAGCATTCCTGAAGATCCAAGTCGTCCATTGCCTCAACTCACACCACACCGGTTCAAAGAAGCCACAACAAGGACAGCAACAACTTGGTGTTAGAACAGATGGCCATCAGAGACTACTTGACAAGAAGATCAGGTAGAGATGATTGGAATGCTATGAATCAGCCCAAGGCATGGAGTTAGAACAGTTACCTTCTGGTAGGGAAGCTATGGATCAGCTTCTACATGGAGTTAGAACAGTTACCTTCAGTTGGGAAGCTATGAATCAGCCCATAGCATGTGTGTGTGTACCTGGTTGATGAAGTGTCAATGATCTGTGAAGATGGAGTCCTTGGTGGTTATTCAAGAAGAAGAAGCAACCAAGGCAAAGAATGAAGATGGTACTCAATGGAGTGAGTAGCTGGTCATCCGAGCACTTAAACCCAACAAGAGGTTGGGTGAAAGGGGGAGAAACCAAGATCAGTGTGAAGATGGGCTAGATGAGCTCAAGAAGAGTTAGTGGTGAGCAGTCCAAGTCGGATTAGCTTGCACCACAGTGAGGGCCATGATCCAGAGTTCTTTGTGTCCACCACACTGGTTTAGACACAAAGAACTCATTGGCCAATCCCTAGGCCTTGAAGGAACTTACTCTTTTCCTTATGAGGGTTTTATCCCTAAGGAGGGTTTTCTCTCATAAGGTTTTTAATGAGGAGTGACTTCAAGGTTCCAAGCTTGACTTAGGATCACTATAGTCAAGCTTGAGGGGGAGTGTTAACTTGAAGAGAGACAAATGATCTTATGAGAGATGAGATGGAGCAGTGGAGTTGAACCCAACTACATGCATCAACTACATAGTCCGATAATATAGTCGACTACATGAATCGACTACATGGCCGTTGGGAAGCTTGAGGATCTGGTGACATAGTCATGTGATATAGTCGATTACATGCATCAACTACATGCATCAACTACATAGTCCGATAGTATAGTCGACTACATAAATCGACTACATGGCCGTTGGGAAGCAGAAGGCTCCACTTGGTCTGTTTGAATTTGAAAAACCCTAATGTATCTATCTCTCTCTATATAATGTATCTCTCTCTGGTCGAAAATAATAACAAGAAATAAGAAGAAAAGAAGGGAGCAAGGGGGATTTCCCCTCTCCACTTCATAAGAAACAAAGTGTGTTCTTGTTCAGAAACCCTTAATCTCTCCCTTTCTTAATCTCTCGAATCTCTATATAAATCTCACTCGAATCTCTTCTTATTCTCTTTACTCTCTCTAATCTCTGTTTCTGGTTCAAGTATACACTAGCAGAAACCAGATCCACTCTCTTCTTCATTTTGAGTTCTCTGCAACAAATACCACTGTTCATCCTGCTCCTAACACACAAGACTTCACACTCTGTGAAATTACAACACACAAGACTTCACACTCTGTGAAATTCCAACACACAAGACTTCATACTCTGTCAAATTCCAACAAGAGAGACTGAAAATACTCGTTATGATTAATGGTAAGCAAGCATTACAATATATAGAGGAGATTAGGATAAGGTTTCAACGTTAACAAAGACCAAAGCATGTGAAGTCAAGCCGGGGTGGAGCGCTTATTTGAAATGCTTGGACCAGAGGCTCCACACGTTTGATGCCAAAGGGATCTTGACCAGATGCTCTTCCTTTCCAGCCATGAGCCAGCCTGTCAGACGCGCCTCTCTTATCCTCTTGGTCAAGGTTTCCCACGTGGTAAGCAGTAAGAGTAACTCTTGGTCGAGTTACTTGTTCCCCGGGTAACTTAACCTTCAAGGTGAGTTTGGGTGTACGGCCATTGTACGGCCTTTGTACGGCCACTTGTACGGACACCCCAAACTCAAATCCTCCCAAATCCTCTATGCTTCCTCTATCATTAATCAGCTTATTCAACACTCCCCCTCAAGCTTGACTATGGGGATCAGTCAAGCTTGGATGCCATGAGATCTTCCTCATTAAAAACCTTATCAAAGAAAACCCTCCTTAGGGATAAAACCTTGACAAGGAAAAGAGTAAAGACCTCATGACAAAGGGGCTCAGCTCCTTCTGGTGAGATCAATGAGTCCTAACCTCGTGTGAATGGACTCAATGGTCTTCTGTCTAGCTGCCTTGGTGAACACATCAGCTAGTTGATCCTCACTCCTTGTGTAGCAAGGTAAGATGTCTCCGGATACAATCATCTGCCTCACCTTGTGACAATCCACTTCAATGTGCTTTGTTCTTTCATGGAACACCGAGTTGGAGGCAATATGGATGGCTGCTTGGTTGTCACAATGCATGGTCATAGGTGTGTCTTGATCAACCCCCAAGTGCTTCAGTATGCCCTTCATCCAAACTAACTCATTTGTAAGCTTCAGCATGGCTCTATATTCAGCTTCTGCGCTTGAGCATGACACCACCTTCTGCTTCTTGCTCTTCCAAGTAACCAGGTTCCCTCCAATAAACGTGCAATAACCAGTTGTGGACTTCCTATCCATCCTATCCCCAGCCCAATCAGCATCACAGTACCCTACCACTTCAGTACTCTTGTTGCAACCCATCCAAACTCCTTGGTTGATGGATCCATTCAGGTACATGAGTAATCTCTTCACCATGTTCCAGTGATGCTCCTTTGGGGCTTGCATATGTTGACTCACCTGATTCACAGCAAAGCATATATCAGGTCTTGTTATTGTTAAGTAAATCAACTTACCAACAAGCTTTCTAGAAAGCTTGGCATCTTGAAATGGTGGACTGTCTTCAATCTCCCCCTCACGTGGCACTTTATATCCATCTTCAAGAGGAGTTCTAGATGTCTTCCCTCCATACATCCCTGCATCTTTCAAAAGATCAAGTGTATACTTTCTTTGGGACAGAAATAAACCTTCCTTAGACCTACATAACTCAATTCCAAGGAAGTATTTCATCTCTCCCAAATCTTTAATTTCAAAGACAGATTTTAGATAGCTTTTAGTAGATTGTATACCTGCCTTGTCACTTCCAGTAATGATGATATCATCAACATATACTAGAAGGACAACTATACCTGAGGATGTAGTGAGAGTGAAGAGGGTGTGGTCGAGTTCAGACCTTTTGAAGCCTCTTCCATTCAAGGTGGTGCTGAGTTTGTTGTACCAAGCTCTTGGTGACTGCTTGAGACCATATATAGCCTTCTTCAATCTTAGAACGTTTCCTTTCTTCACCAAGTGCTCCAAACCAGGTGGAGGATACATATAGACTTCATCTTCCAGTTCTCCTTGAAGGAAAGCATTCTTTACATCCATTTGCCAAAGTCACCATTCCAAGTTCACTGCCACTGACAATACTGTCCTAATTGTGTGAAGCTTTGCAACTGGAGCAAAGGTGTCTAGGTAGTTGATGCGTCCCTAGGATGCTCTTTGGTTGATGGGAATGGATAATCCTTGCAAGAACGAATCAAAAGACTCAAGTCCTTCAAGGCGTGTGGATTGGATGGTGACACAAGAGGGATGGATGATCTCTTGATACTCCTAGATGAATGGTTTGGATATTACACACCAAACTAGACACCCTTAGGCTCTGGATATGACACACCAGACTCGGCACACTTCTTTTAGAGAGAGAGAGAGAGCCGCAAAAGATGAATAACTTGTATAGAAAAGATTGGATGGGTACAATAGGGTATAAGGGACCCTTTAAATAAGAAAACCAGAGACATGCCTCTAGGGTTTTCGACAAAGAACCAAAAAAGGAAAGAAAGCAAACTATAGTTTATAAGTTTAAAATGAAATGAAAATGCACTTCTATTAGTCTTGGACCGAGTGTAGCACTTAGGTGATTTGTAGACATGTTGTGGCCTCGTTAAAAACCTTCCTCCTGGAAAACCTCGTGGGACAAAACCAAAAGCAAGGAAAAGAGCACGCACTCCATGTCTGCCTAGACACTACCTCAGTTTGGTGTAGAGATGGCTTGAATGATGATCAAGACATCTCGGATCAAACCTTGTCCAAGACCTTCTTGTTGTGGATGTGAAGTGAGTAATCCAACAACATTCTCCTTAAGCTTCTTGACTCTGGAACGAGTCATGGGACCTTCAGGAATGGCTAGAGCATCCTCATCAAATGGTTGATGCATTGTGGCTTCATGTTGCTCATCTACACTCTCCTCATTGTCCTCCTTAGTGATCCGGTCCATGATCACATCATCCCCTCCCTCTTGAAAAGGATTTGTCCTCAAATCAGGTCCATCTACAACAAAAGGAGCCAAATCAGTGACATTGAAGCTATTTGATACATCGTACTTACCTTGGAGATCAAGCTTGTATGCATTGTCATTGATCTTGTGGATGATCTCAAAGGGTCCATCAACCCTTGGCATCAGTTTGGACTTCCTCTCGTTGGGGAACCTATCCTTCCTTAGGTGCAACCAAACTTGGTCACCAACTTCAAAGGTCCTCACACGTCTCCCCTTGTTTGCTTGCTTCTCATACAGCTTGGTCTTCTGCTCAATGTTTAGTCTAGCCTTCTCATGAATCTGTTGAACCAACTCGGCTTTCTTCTTGCCATCTAGACTTGTCCTTTCACACTCAGTTAAAGGCATTAGATCCAAAGGAGAGGTGGGATTGAACCCATAAACAATTTCAAATGGAGAATACTTAGAAGCAGAATGCATAGCATGATTGTATGCAAATTCACAATGTGGCAAGTATTCTTCCCATGTTCTTAAGTTCTTTCTAATGAATGCACGCAGGAGTG
The DNA here is from genome assembly GCA_905132885.1 of Moricandia moricandioides. Lineage (NCBI taxonomy): Eukaryota > Viridiplantae > Streptophyta > Magnoliopsida > Brassicales > Brassicaceae > Moricandia > Moricandia moricandioides. Next base: position 17,555 of record CAJHQQ010005243.1, read on the forward strand.
TTCCTAATGTCCTATTAACTGTTAACTTGAAGAAATGAAATGGAGCCAAAGGATGAGTTTGGGTGAAGTTTGGGTCCCGTGCAAAGTTAGGGCAAGACCTCCGGAGACTGTCTAAGAAGGCTTTAGGAGTGTTTAAAGATGTGGAAAGCTAGGGTCAAGTCCAAGAGGGACTTAGACACCATTTAGAGACATTTGGGAGGAGATGGTCGACCGTGCAAAAATAGGGCGAACCGTACGGACTTGTACGGACCGTGCAAAAATAGGGCGACCCAAAGAAGTTTCCATTTGGCCTTTAAAGATGGTTGGGGAGTTTGTGCAAAAATAGGGCGAGTGGTACGGACAGGAGGTCCGTACCATCGACCGTGCAAAGCTAGGGCGAAATGCTTTCCCGGGATGAACTAAAATGAAGTCGTGCAAACTTAGGGCGCAAGTGATGCTTGTTCTGATCAAGAGGAATCAAATTGGCATTAAGGGAAGATGCCATGCGCCAGCAAGGAAGAAGAGATACGATGACAGGCTGGTTACTTGCTGGAAAGGAAGAGTAAAGGAGACTATGAATCTAGCCAAAGAACCAGCCTGATTCATAGGAGCCTATGGGCAACCAATCACAAGCATTCCTTGCCTTGACCAGATTCAAACTTGCCAGCCATCCTAGCCATTCATTCTCAAGTGATTTATCAGCCATTAGATTTAGGTTTCTGATTGAAAACCTTGTAAGCCTATATAAAGGCATGTTAGGCGATTTGTAAAGCTTAAGGGAGCAAGGGGGGAGTTCCCCTCTCCACTTCATAAATAAAACTTGTGTTCTGAACCCATAAACAATTTCAAATGGAGAATACTTAGAAGCAGAATGCATAGCATGATTGTATGCAAATTCACAATGTGGCAAGTATTCTTCCCATGTTCTTAAGTTCTTTCTAATGAATGCACGCAGGAGTGTTCCTAATGTCCTATTAACTACCTCAGTTTGCCCATCAGTTTGTGGATGACATGTAGTAGAGAACAAAAGCTTAGTGCCTAACTTAGACCAAAGTGTCTTCCAAAAGTAACTAAGAAACTTAGTGTCCCTATCAGAAACTATGGTTCTAGGCATGCCATGCATGTTGAACCAAATAAGAGATGGAGCAAGTGGTGATCTGAGTATAGGAGAGGATGAGAAGCTTAAACCAAAGGAATGGGATCAAGAGGAAAGAAGTGCAAAGCTAGGGCGAGTGTACGGACAGTACGGCCTGTACGGCCTACTGTACGGACAACTCGACCAAGGTGTG
>CAJHQQ010005244.1:0-18809 GCA_905132885.1 Moricandia moricandioides
GGGTGTCTTCTCTGCTACCATGTGTTGTGTTAAAGGGACCATGACGTTCTGAACAGGCTGTTCTTCTTTATGAAAGGTATGGGAGGTCACCTTGTCTTGATTTTCTTGGATAGGCGCAACTGGTGCTGGTTCTTGGTGTTGTGTTTCAATGGATGGACGTGTTGTGTTGGTCCGTTTGATTTGCTTCTCCACACCCATCATTACTTGTAACAATGCCTCCTTAACCTCTTCACTGAATAAAGAGGATTGTTTATCTTCTTTAGATGGCTTAGAGACTGGTTCCTTTCCATCAAGGCTTTCAATCTTCTTCTCCCACTCAGCCTTGCCATGGAATGGGGGTATCTTGATCTTCAAACCAGCAAGCTCATCTCCCTGGTTCATCCTTCTCTGTTGGACACGCCTATGCCTTCTTGAGGATGAACTGAGGTGCTCATACTCATTGTCAGTCTCCTTATAACCATAATGTTCTTGGCGAGTTGTTTGGCGATTTGCTTGGTGTGCCGCTTGTGGTCTATCTTCTCTCCTAGTCTCTTGGTTTGGTAAGTGACTAGTAGCTCTCCTTATGTCTTCTCTCAACTCTCTTATGATGTCACTGAGGTTGGTCCTCAACATCTTGGTCATGATTGCTACCATGTTTTGGTTAAGTTGAGCCGACATAGCCTCCATGAGATACTTGTCCTTCCTGGCGAGTGAAGCTTCTTCTTCAGACTCGACTTCCATGCTTCCTGCACGCAAAGGTAACCAAAATAACCAGTAAAAGGTTTCTAGGGAACAAGACAAGCAAAAAGGAAAAAGAAAACAAGCAAAAAGGAAAAGCAAACAAGCTTACAATGCAAGACAAAAGTGAAAAGGAAATCGACTAGCAAAAAGGAAAAAGATTCAAGCAAAAAGGAAACACTTCTAAGCTTTTTCCTAAACACTCCTAAGGGTTTCTAGCACCCTAATAGTCTCAATATGCTCGTGTTCAAGGTGATAGACAAGCTAAACTAATGCACAAAGTGATCGACAACAAGGTACATGCGGCTAGGGTTTTTATCTCTCTAGGGTTTTCGCATGAAACCAAAAAAGGAAAGTCTAAAATTTCTTGTCTAAACACTTATGCAGTCATGAGCAGCCCCTAAAAAAGAGTTCTAATGCTTATTCAAGATGTTAAACAAGTTAAAGCAAGGCACAAAGCAATCGACAACAAGGATGCATGCGGCTAGGTTTTTTTTCCTCTCTCTAGGGTTTTCGAAAAAACCCAAGAAAGGAAAGTCTTAAAATTCCTTGTCTAATCTCTTATGCACACGAGCAGCCCTAAACAAATCAGTTCTACTGCTTATTCAAGGTGATAAAGATGAAACAAGGAAACAAAACCAGAAACAAAAGATGCTACACGGATGCAATAATCAAAAGCAAACAAGAAATCAACAAGAAACAAAAGCAAAGAGAGAAAGCGAGTACTTCCCAACCAAAGTTGCTCTGATACCACCTGATGCGTCCCTAGGATGCTCTTTGGTTGATGGGAATGGATAGATCCTTGCAAGAACGAATCAGAGACTCAAGTCCTTCAAGGCGTGTGGATTGAATGGTGACACAAGAGGGATGAATGATCTCTTGATACTCCTAGATGAATGGTTTGGATATGACACACCAAACTAAACACCCTTAGACTCTGGATATGACACACCAGAACTCGGCACACTTCTTTTAGAGAGAGAGAGCCGTATAAGATGAATGTAACTTGTTTAATAAAAGACTGGATGATTACATAAGGGTGTAGAGAACCCTTTAAATAAGAAACCAGAGACAAATCCTCTAGGGTTTCGACATGAACCAAAAAAGGAAAGAACTAAAACTATAGTTTATAAGTTTAAATGAAATAAAATGCAACTTCTATTAGTCTTGGACCGAGAATAGCACTTAGGTGATGTGTAGACACGTTGTGGCCTCGTTAAAAACCTTCCTCCTGGAAAACCTCGTGGGACAAAACCAAAAGCAAGGAAAAGAGCACGCACCCCATGTCTTGCCTAGACACTAACTCAGTTTGGTGTAGAGATGGCTTGAATGGTGATCAAGACATCTCGGATCAAACCTTGTCCAAGACCTTCTTGTTGTGGATGTGAAGTGAGTAATCCAACAACATTCTCCTTTAGCTTCTTGACTCTGGAACGAGTCATGGGACCTTCAGGAATGGCTAGAGCATCCTCACCGAGTGGTTGATGCATTGTGGCTTCATGTGGCTCATCTAGACCCTCCTTGTCCTCCTTAGTGATCCGGTCCATGATCACCTCATATGCACTCTTAAAGGTTGCTTGCTTGGTGCTTTCCAGGATCACATCACATCACCTTGTGTAGCATCTCTTCAAGCTCCACATAATGTTGCATCTCAACATTGTCTTGTATCTCTCGGTTTAAACCGCAAAGGAACCTTGACATGGTTGCTTCTCTATCTTCTGATATGTTAGCCCTTAGCATAAGTAGCTCCATCTCTTGGTAATACTCCTCCACTGATCTTGAACCTTGAGTAAGCTTCCTCAGCCGGTGGTGCAAGTCTCTAAGGTAATGGCTTGGAACAAATCTCTTGCGCATGATCGACTTCATCTCTGTCCAAGTTTCAACCGGTTCCTCTCCATTCCTCCTACGAGTTGTGAGGTATTGATCCCACCAACTCAAAGCATAGTCATAGAATTCAGTGGCAGCAATCTGAATCTTCTTGTGGTTGGTGTATTGCTTGCACTGAAAGACTAGCTCAATCTTCTTCTCCCACTCAAGATAGGCATCCGGATCAGCCTTGCCATGGAATGGGGGTATTTTGATCTTCAAACCAGCAAGATCATCTCCTTGGTTCACTCTTCTCTCTTGGGCACGCCTAGGTCTTCTTGAGGATGAGCTGAGGTGATCATACTCTTCATCAGTCTCCTCATAACCATCATGCTCTTGGCGAGTCGTTTGGTGAGTTGCTTGGTGTGCCGCTTGTGGTCTCTCTTCTCTCCTAGTCTCTTGGTTTGGTAAGTGACTAGTGGCTCTCCTAATGTCTTCTCTAAGCTCTCTCCTGATGTCATTGAGGTTGGTCCTCATCATCTCGGTCATGGTTGCTACCATACTTTGGTTAAGTTGCTCGGTCATAGCTTCCATGAGGAGTTTGTTTCTCCTGACGAGTTCAGCCTCTTCCTCAGACTCGGACACCATTGTTCCTGCTTAAAGACAAACAAGACAACCAGTAAAGGGTTCTAGGGAAGAAGACAAGCAAAAAAGGAAAAGAAAAACAAGCAAAAAGGAAAAGCAAACAAGCTTGTCTCGCAAGACAACAAGTAAAAAGGAAATCGGTTAAGTGAAAAGGAAATCGATTTCAAGCAAAATGGAAAAGCTTCTAAACTTTTTCCTAAACTCTTATAAGGTGTTCTAGCAACCTAACAATCCTAGTATGCTCGTGTTCAAGGTGTTAAACAAGTTAAAGCAATGCACAAAACAATCGACAAGGATGATGCATGCGGCTAGGGTTACTCTCTCTCTAGGGTTTCCAAAAAAACCAAAAAGGAAAGTCCTATAATCTTTGTCTAAAACTCTTATGCAAATCGAGCAGCCCTAGTTTAGATGAGTTCTACTGCTTATTCAAAGGATAAAGATGAAACACAGATTGAACAAACAAAGAAACAAGAAAACAAAGGATAACGGGTACTTCCCAACCAAAGTTGCTCTGATACCACTTGATGCGTCCCTAGGATGCTCTTTGGTTGATGGGAATGGATAGATCCTTGCAAGAACGAATCAGAGACTCAAGTTCTTCAAGGCGTGTGGGTTGAATGGTGACACAAGAGGGATGAATGATCTCTTGATACTCCTAGGTGAATGATTTGGATATGACACACCAAACTAAACACCCTTAGACTCTGGATATGACACACCAGAACTCGGCACACTTCTTTTAGAGAGAGAGAGCCGTCAAAGATGAATAATACTTGTATTGAAAAGGTTCGATGATAACATAAGGGTGTAGAGAACCCTTTAAATAAGAAACCAGAGAACACACTCTCTAGGGTTTCGACAATGCATCAAAAAAGGAAAGAACTAAAACTATAATTTATAAGTTTAAATTGAAATAAAATGCAACTTCTATTAGTCTTGGACCGAGAATAGCACTTAGGTGATATGTAGACAAGTTGTGGCCTCGTTAAAAACCTTCCTCCTGGAAAACCTCGTGGGACAAAACCAAAAGCAAGGAAAAGAGCACGCACCCCATGTCTTGCCTAGACACTAACTCAGTTTGGTGTAGAGATGGCTTGAATGGTGATCAAGACATCTCGGATCAAACCTTGTCCAAGACCTTCTTGTTGTGGATGTGAAGTGAGTAATCCAACAACATTCTCCTTAAGCTTCTTGACTCTGGAACGAGTCATGGGACCTTTGTTGGAATAATAAAAGATAGAGAAGACGAAGCAAGCTGGATTAAGGTTCAAACTAGGACAGCAAACTGAGAAGATTTGAATCTGTCTACTATTCATCCAAAACCTAACCAGACTTGACTTGCAAGGCAAGGAATGAGTGGGGAAGACATTATGGACGTGGCTAATGCTCCAGAAGTCAAGGCAATTCAGTTTGAATGCAATTGGAACTAGCTGGTCTGATTTAGACAAGAAAGAGAGCAAGTGGTGCATAAGAAGAAGGACTGACCTGTCACTATCACACCAAGCTGTGTGTGCCTCTTCCTCCAGTCACTTTCTCACCATTCTGGACGTGCCCAGCCTGTCCCAGCCAGCCTGCCCCTTCTGATTTCCCCACAATATTATTGTTTATCCATTCCCTACACAAGTAATTGTTTATTAGCTAGTTTGTTGTGTAGTTGGGCTATATATTAGCCTCTCTTGTAATCAAAATAAATCAAGCTGAAAGTGGGGAGTTCCCCTTTCTTCTTCACCATTCTCCTGTTGATGTGATCATGGACCGGATCACTAAGGAAGACAATGGGGAGAGTTTAGATGAGCAACATGAAGCCACCATGCATCAACCATTTGATGAAGATGCTCTAACCATCCATGAAGGTCCCATGACTCGTTCCAGAGTCAAGAAGCTTAATGAGAATGTTGTTGGATTACTCACTTCACATCCACAACAAAAAGGTCTTGGACAAGGTTTGATCCGAGATGTCTTGATCACCATTCAAGCCATCTCTACACCAAACTGAGGTAGTGTCTAGGCAGACATGGAGTGCGTGCTCTTTTCCTTGCTTTTGGTTTTGTCCCACGAGGTTTTCTAGAAGGAAGGTTTTTAACGAGGCCACAACATGTCTACAAATCACCTAAGTGCTACACTCGGTCCAAGACTAATAGAAGTACATGTTATTTCATTTTAAACTTTAGACTATAGTTTTTATGTCTTTCCTTTTTTGGTTCTTGTCGAAAACCCTAGGCATGTCTCGGGTTTTCTTATTTAAAGGGTGCCTTATACCCTATTGTACTCATCCAATCTTTTATATTCAAGTTACATTCATCTTTGCGGCTCTCTCTCTCTCTAAAAGAAGTGTGCCGAGTTCTGGTGTGTCATATCCAGAGTTAAGGGTGCTTAGTTTGGTGTGTAATATCCAAACCATTCATCTAGGAGTATCAAGAGTTCATTCATCCCTCTTGTGTCACCATCCGATCCACACGCCTTGAAGGACTTGAGTCTTTTGATTCGTTCTTGCAAGGATTATCCCTTCCCATCAACCAAAGAGCATCCTAGGGACGCATCAAGTGGTATCAGAGCAACTTTGGTTGGGAAGTACTCGCTATCCCTTCTTGTTTCTTTGTGTTTATCATTCGCATAGCTAGAAAGAAGTGTTCGCTTTCTCTCTTTGTTTTGTTCTTGCTTGCTTTTGATTCTTGCATCCGTGTAGCATCCATAACATCTTGAATAAGCATTAGACTATTTTGTTTAGGGCTGCTCGAGATTCATAATAGATTAGACAAGCATTCTTAGACTTTCCTTTTTTGGTTTTTTCGGAAACCCTAGAGAGAGAGTAACCCTAGCCGCATGCATCTTCTTGTCGATCACTTTGTTCTTGTATCTAAGTTGTTTATCACTTATAGCACGAGTAAAGTAAGCTTGTTAGGTTGCTAGTAAACCTTAGGAGTGTTTAGGAAAAGGTTTAGAGGTTTTTCCTTTTTGCATAAACTTATTCCATTTTGCTTGAACCGATTTCCTTTTCTTAGGCAATTTCCATTTCACTTTGTCTTGCTTTGTACGATTGTTCTCTTTGCCTTTTTACTTGTTTTTCCTTTTCCTTTTTGCTTGTCTTCTTCCCTAGAACTCTTTACTGGTTGTCTTGTTTGTTTATAAGCAGGAACAATGGTGTCCGAGTCTGAGGAAGAGGCTGAACTCGTCAGGAGAAACAAACTCCTCATGGAAGCTATGACCGAGCAACTTAACCAAAGCATGGTAGCAACCATGACCGAGATGATGAGGACCAACCTCAATGACATCCGGAGAGAACTGAGAGAAGACATAAGGAGAGCCACTAGTCACTTACCAAACCAAGAGACTAGGAGAGAAGAGAGACCACAAGCGGCACACCAAGCACATCGCCAAACCACTCGCCAAGAGCATGATGGTTATGAGGAGACTGATGACGAGTATGATCACTTCAGCTCATCCTCCAGAAGACCTAGACGTGCCCATGAGAGAAGAGGGAATCAAGGTGATGATCTTGCCGGTTTGAAGATCAAAATACCCCCATTCCATGGCAAGGCTGATCCGGATGCATATCTTGAGTGGGAGAAGAAGATTGAGCTAGTCTTCCAGTGCAAGCAATACACCAACCACAAGAAGATTCAAATTGCTGCCACTGAGTTCTATGACTATGCCTTGAGTTGGTGGGATCAATACCTCACAACTCGTAGAAGGAATGGAGAGGAACCGGTTGAGACTTGGACAGAGATGAAGTCAATCATGCGCAAGAGGTTTGTTCCAAGCCATTACCTTAGAGACTTGCACCACCGGTTGAGGAAGCTTACACAAGGTTCAAGATCAGTGGAGGAGTATTACCAAGAGATGGAGTTGCTTATGTTGAGGGCCAACATATCAGAGGATAGAGAAGCAACCATGTCAAGGTTCCTTTGTGGCTTAAACCGAGAGATACAAGACAATGTTGAGATGCAACATTATGTGGAGCTAGAAGAGATGCTACACAAGGCCATTCTTGTTGAGCAACAACTCAAGAGGAGAGGGCCCTCACGCAATCAGTATGGCTCCAACCGGTTACACCACAACAAGGAAGAGAAGACACCTTATGCTAAGGAGTCTAAACCATTCCAAAAGGACAACAAGTCCTATCCAAGAGAAGAGGCCAAACCGATTAGTGCTCTTGACAAGGGCAAAGGCAAGGTTGAGGCATCTAGTTCCAGAGCTCGTGATGTCAAGTGTTTCAAGTGCCAAGGAAGAGGACACTATGCCAATGAGTGTACCAACAAGAGAGTCATGTTCTTGCGAGAAGATGGAGAGTACACCTCAGGAGAAGACAACACCGAGTCTGACCAAGAAGAAACTGAAGAAGAGCTTGAAGAAGGACCAGTCCAGGGGAAGCTTTTAGTAGCAAGAAGACTTCTAAGCTTGCAAAACAAGGCTGAGGAGCTAGAGCAACGTGAGAACCTCTTCTACACCCGGTGCTTGGTCCAAGGAAAAGTGTGCAGCCTCATTGTAGATGGAGGAAGTTGTGTGAATGCTGCGAGTGAGACAATGGTCCAGAAGTTGGGTTTGAAGGTTCAAAAGCATCCCAAGCCATACCGGTTACAATGGCTGAATGAAGAAGGCACCATGAAGGTCTCAAGTCAAGTTCTTATTCCCCTTATCCATTGGGAGATATGAAGATGAAGTCTTGTGTGATGTGTTGCCAATGCAAGCTGGTCACATACTCCTTGGAAGGCCATGGCAATCTGATAGGCGTGTGATCCATGATGGCTTCACCAACAAGCATTCCTTTCTGTTCAAGGGCAAGAAGACTACTCTGGTTCCCTTGACACCCAAGGAAGTGCAACAAGATCAAGTTCAACTCCAAAAGAAGAAGGAGATTGATCTAAAACCGGCTGGAACTAAGCAGCCAAACTTCTATGCAAACATGGGTGATATCAAAAGAACTCTCAACTCTAAACAATCAGCCATATTACTTGTGTTTAAAGAGACACTCTTGAACTTAACTGACCCTACACCGGTGTATCCGAGTGAGATGGTTTCTCTTTTGCAGGAGTTCCAAGATGTGTTTCCAGAGGACAATCCCATTGGTTTACCACCATTGAGAGGGATTGAGCACCAGATAGACTTTGTGCCAGGATCAACACTTCCAAACCGTCCAGCATATAGAAGCAATCCGGTTGAGACCAAAGAGTTGCAAAGACAAGTGGAAGAACTCATGGAGAAGGGCTATATCCGGGAGAGTTTGAGCCCATGTGCTGTGCCAGTGCTCCTAGTGCCTAAGAAGGATGGTACATGGCGTATGTGTGTTGATTGTAGATCAATCAACAACATCACAGTGAAGTATCGCCACCCTATCCCTAGACTTGATGATATGCTTGATGAATTGCATGGTTCTTGCATCTTTTCTAAGATAGATTTAAAAAGTGGTTATCATCAGATTAGGATGAAAGAAGGAGATGAATGGAAAACTGCATTTAAAACTAAGCATGGATTGTATGAATGGTTAGTTATGCCATTTGGATTAACCAATGCACCTAGTACATTCATGAGGCTAATGAATCATGTTCTTAGATCATTCATAGGCATATCGGTTGTAGTATACTTTGATGACATCTTAGTGTATAGCAAGAACCTAGAAGAGCATTTAGATCATCTTAAGGCTGTCTTGAGTGTTCTAAGGAATGAGAAGCTTTATGCCAACCTAAAGAAGTGCACCTTTTGCACGGATAACTTGGTTTTCCTAGGCTTTGTTGTGAGTGCAGATGGAGTTAAGGTTGATGAAGAGAAGATCAAGGCAATCAAGGAATGGCCGAGTCCAACCTCAGTAGGAGAAGTGAGGAGCTTCCATGGACTTGCCGGCTTCTATAGAAGATTTGTCAAGGACTTTAGCACCATTGCAGCTCCCTTAACTGAAGTTATCAAGAAGGATGTTGGTTTCAAATGGGGAGAAGCACAAGAGAAGGCTTTCCAAAGCCTAAAAGAGAAGCTTACTCAATCACCTCTTCTTATGCTTCCTGACTTTTCTAAAACTTTTGAAATAGAATGTGATGCATCAGGAATTGGTATTGGTGCCGTGTTGATGCAGGATAGGAAACCCATTGCATACTTCAGTGAGAAGCTTGGAGGAGCCACACTCAACTATGCAACTTATGACAAAGAGCTCTATGCCTTGGTGAGGGCATTACAAACGTGGCAACATTACTTGTGGCCCAAGGAGTTTGTCATCCACACTGATCATGAGTCCCTCAAGTATCTAAAAGGGCAGAGTAAGCTTAGCAAGAGACACGCAAGGTGGGTTGAATTCATTGAGACCTTTCCATACGTGATCAAGTATAAACAAGGTAAGGAGAATGTAGTTGCTGATGCACTATCTCGGAGGTATGTTCTCTTGACCACTCTAGATGCTAAGATACTTGGATTTGAGCAGATAAAAGACATGTATGATACTGATCATGACTTCAAGGAAGCTTATGCTTCATGTGCTAAGTTTGCCTCAGGGCATTACTTTAGAAAGGATGATTACTTATTCTTTGACAATAGATTGTGTGTGCCTAATTGCTCTTTGAGAGATCTTTTTGTCAGGGAATCCCATGGGGGCAGTCTAATGGGACACTTTGGGATTGCCAAGACTCTAAAAGTTTTACAGGATCACTTCTATTGGCCGCATATGAAGAGAGATGTGGAGAGGATATGTGAAAGGTGTGCTACTTGCAAGCATGCCAAATCACAAGTTCAAAACCAGGGTTTGTATACTCCTTTACCTATTCCACACCATCCCTGGAATGACATTTCTATGGACTTCATTGTTGGTTTGCCTAGAACTAGGACTGGAAAGGATTCTATCTTTGTTGTTGTTGATAGGTTCTCTAAGATGGCACATTTCATAGCATGTCATAAGACTGATGATGCATTGCATATAGCTAACTTGTTCTTTAAGGAGGTTGTACGTTTGCATGGCATGCCTAGAACCATAGTTTCTGATAGGGACACTAAGTTTCTTAGTTACTTTTGGAAGACACTTTGGTCTAAGTTAGGCACTAAGCTTTTGTTCTCTACTACATGTCATCCACAAACTGATGGGCAAACTGAGGTAGTTAATAGGACATTAGGGACACTCCTGCGTGCATTCATTAGAAAGAACTTAAGAACATGGGAAGAATACTTACCACATTGTGAATTTGCATACAATCATGCTATGCATTCTGCTTCTAAGTATTCACCGTTTGAGATTGTTTATGGGTTCAATCCCACCTCTCCTTTGGATCTAATGCCTTTACCTGAGTGTGAAAGGACAAGTCTAGATGGCAAGAAGAAAGCCGAGTTGGTTCAACAGATTCATGAGAAGGCTAGACTAAATATTGAGCAGAAGACCAAGCTGTATGAGAAGCAAGCAAACAAGGGGAGACGTGTAAGGACCTTTGAAGTTGGTGACCAAGTTTGGTTGCACCTAAGGAAGGATAGGTTCCCCAACGAGAGGAAGTCCAAGCTGATGCCAAGGGTTGATGGACCCTTTGAGATCATCCACAAGATCAATGACAATGCCTACAAGCTTGATCTCCAAGGTAAGTACGATGTATCAAATAGCTTCAATGTCACTGATTTGGCTCCTTTTGTTGTAGATGGACCTGATTTGAGGACAAATCCTTTTCAAGAGGGAGGGGATGATGTGATCATGGACCGGATCACTAAGGAAGACAATGGGGAGAGTTTAGATGAGCAACATGAAGCCACCATGCATCAACCATTTGATGAAGATGCTCTAACCATCCATGAAGGTCCCATGACTCGTTCCAGAGTCAAGAAGCTTAATGAGAATGTTGTTGGATTACTCACTTCACATCCACAACAAAAAGGTCTTGGACAAGGTTTGATCCGAGATGTCTTGATCACCATTCAAGCCATCTCTACACCAAACTGAGGTAGTGTCTAGGCAGACATGGAGTGCGTGCTCTTTTCCTTGCTTTTGGTTTTGTCCCACGAGGTTTTCTAGAAGGAAGGTTTTTAACGAGGCCACAACATGTCTACAAATCACCTAAGTGCTACACTCGGTCCAAGACTAATAGAAGTACATGTTATTTCATTTTAAACTTTAGACTATAGTTTTTATGTCTTTCCTTTTTTGGTTCTTTGTCGAAAACCCTAGGCATGTCTCGGGTTTTCTTATTTAAAGGGTGCCTTATACCCTATTGTACTCATCCAATCTTTTATATTCAAGTTACATTCATCTTTGCGGCTCTCTCTCTCTCTAAAAGAAGTGTGCCGAGTTCTGGTGTGTCATATCCAGAGTTAAGGGTGCTTAGTTTGGTGTGTAATATCCAAACCATTCATCTAGGAGTATCAAGAGTTCATTCATCCCTCTTGTGTCACCATCCGATCCACACGCCTTGAAGGACTTGAGTCTTTTGATTCGTTCTTGCAAGGATTATCCCTTTCCCATCAACCAAAGAGCATCCTAGGGACGCATCACCTGTCTCATTAATCTCTCTATTCTCTGGTTACTTACTCTCTTACACGAAATCTCTCACAATAATCTCATACTCCTCCTAAATCTCTCTTATTCTCCAATACTCTACATTGCAGTCTCTTTGATTCTCACATACTCTCTTAATTCTTTTCTCCTTAATTTCGACCACACTCTGTTCTAAACACCATTCACACACCCTAATCTGTCTATTCTAACATGGTATCAGAGCTCCCAAGCTCCTGAAACTCAAAGCTTCCGCAAATCAAGCACAAGCTCACCCTCATGGCTGTTTTAAAATAATTGGAGAAGTTTCTGTCTAGTTGGCTGTTAAGTCTCTTCAAGAGGAAGAAGACTGCAACAATGGCGTGTACAGAGACTCTCCAGAGTCTATCCTCGTGCCTCCTGTCCATCCTGAAGAGATCTCTTGGAAGCAAAATGTTTTGGAGCTGTTTGGCAAGCAAAACTCCAAACAAAATCTGTACAAGCAAATCTGATGTTCTTTTCAAGATGGAGTCTCTCACTATTTTCCAGAAGGTGCCGTCTGGTAAACAGGAAGAAAGGAGAGGTCCTAAGCATGATAGGTTCAAGGGGAAAGCACACTCAAAGGAATGGAGTTGGGTAGAGAACCCAAAATCCAAATCTGCCAAGTTCAGGTGAACCATGTGCCTTGGAGGTTCAAGGAACCAGATCAGGTTCCTTGGTTGTAAGCTAAACCTCTTTCCCTTGAGTAAAGCTTGTGTCTTTATGTCTGGTTGTGTTGAGTGGTGTGTTTAGTATCTTAGGGACAGTTTAAAGTTGCTAGAGTTGTTGAACCTAGTTTCTGTCCCATAATACAAAAACTGTGTGTGTGGTTCTGTTTTAATTGTTTCTAAGCTTGCTAGCATGGTCATGACTAGTTATTGCTTTAGATAAATTGTTTGTGTTCAGAATTGTCTAGGCGAGTTGTCTAGAACCTGGTTTGAGTCCTGTGGCATTGCTAGAGGTCTAGGAGAGTTTCCTGGTCATGTAATGCATCTATATGTTGGCTCTATGTCTTGTTTTGCATCCATAGGTTGTTCCTGGTCCTGTGATGGATTCTTAAACTGGTTAAGGTGATTAGATGAGTTATCTAGTCTCTGTTTTTGACATTTAATCATAGTGTTGCTTAAATGGTCATTAAAATTTGCCTAAATGCCTTGTTATTGATGAGTTATCATACATGTGCATTTAGAGAGTTGGTTGCTTGGATTTGAACTGAATGAGTTGTTTAGATTCAGTCCATTGCATCTTGTTAATAATTATGGATCAGACTTGGTGAGTTATCAAGCTCTGATCCTAATGTGTGGTCTAATTCTTGCTGGAGGTTGAGTGATGTTTCAGGTACACAAGAGGTGCTAGCTGTCTATCATTAATCCGAGACAAAGAAGAAGGCTTTGCCCATGTATTCAGAGCCTACACATGATGTATATTCCTGTTTGATTCAGAGCCTACACATGATGTATATTCCTGACCATGGAGAGATTGTTGGAGAAGGTCAGATGGTAATAAGTCTTGGTTGAGCCAGAACACGGCTGTCCTTTGAAGATACCTCAAGGAGGATTGATGGAGAGGCAGACCAGAAGTTGACCAACCATCCACCAGGCTGGATCTTCTCATCCTTGTGTGTAGAGAACCGGTTGATTTAAGCGCAGGCCATTTGGTTGTTGAGCTCCTGGTTCCAAGAGACACACAAGGAAGAGTTGTTTTAGGCAGTGGAGAGGAGATCAAGGGAGGAGGAACTGGTTGACTTAAGCGCAGCTGTTGGGGTGATGCGCTCCTGGTCCTAGCTCAGTCTTGCTCACTTCCAAGCTTGGTCCATCCCTATACTCTCTCGATCAAGCTTGAGGAGGGGTAATGAAGAAGCAATCCTGAAGATCCAGCCGCCACAAGCCATTGGCAAGCTGTGGAGTTCACACTTGCATCATAAACCAGATCAAAGAAGACTCAAGGAACTCACTGTCCCAATCCAAGCTTGGTCCTTCACCTATTATCTCTGGATCAAGCTTGAGGAGGGGTATTGGTGTGCAATTCTGAGGATCCAAGTCGTCCAGTGTCTCTTGGAAAGAAGTGGAGTTCACTCTTGCATCATTCCTCACCAGCCGGATCAAAGAAGCTATCATGAACTCATTGCAACCTTGCAAGCTTGGACCTTCACCTATTCTCGGTTCCAAGCTTGAGGGGGAGTGTGAATGAGCTTCCTATGATCTGAGAGATGTCTTACCAAGTGGGGACTCAAGTGCAGTTCACTCCCTACCATAATGATGAAAGGGAATCACCTTAAACTCATCTCAAAACATTCATTGTTGTTCTTATGATTAAAATGTTATTGAGATTATTGTGATTAGTGCATTACCTTGAGAACTGATGCACCTGTGGGATATTGTATCAGGTACCTTACTTGAGACTCAATGAAGCAAAGAACCGGTCCATCCTTACCTATCAAGATGGCGAGTAATCAGAAGAGAGGGGGAGACACAAACCGGGGTCTAAGAAGAGTCCAAGGTGTTGGTGTGTGCAAGTGATGGAGTCCACGCTTGCATCATAAACCAGATCAAAGAAGACTCAAGGAACTCACTGTCCCAATCCAAGCTTGGTCCTTCACCTATTATCTCTGGATCAAGCTTGAGGAGGGGTATTGGTGTGCAATTCTGAGGATCCAAGTCGTCCAGTGTCTCTTGGCAAGAAGTGGAGTTCACTCTTGCATCATTCCTCACCAGCCGGATCAAAGAAGCTATCATGAACTCATTGCAACCTTGCAAGCTTGGACCTTCACCTATTCTCGGTTCCAAGCTTGAGGGGGAGTGTGAATGAGCTTCCTATGATCTGAGAGATGTCTTACCAAGTGGGGACTCAAGTGCAGTTCACTCCCTACCATAATGATGAAAGGGAATCACCTTAAACTCATCTCAAAACATTCATTGTTGTTCTTATGATTAAAATGTTATTGAGATTATTGTGATTAGTGCATTACCTTGAGAACTGATGCACCTGTGGGATATTGTATCAGGTACCTTACTTGAGACTCAATGAAGCAAAGAACCGGTCCATCCTTACCTATCAAGATGGCGAGTAGTCAGAAGAGAGGGGGAGACACAAACCGGGGTCTAAGAAGAGTCCAAGGTGTTGGTGTGTGCAAGTGATGGAGTCCACGCTTGCACCACAAGTTAGGCCACGATCCAGAGCCTAAGGACTCCACCATGATAAATCTGAAGTTCCTTAGGCTCACTGGCCAATCCCTAGGCTTTGGAGAACTCTACTCTTTTCCTTGGTTGGTTTTATCCCTAAGGAGGGTTTTCTGGCCAAGGTTTTTAATGAGGGAGCTTCTTCAAGGTTCCAAGCTTGTCCAAGGATCTCCTATGGTCAAGCTTGAGGGGGAGTGTTGGAATAATAAAAGATAGAGAAGACGAAGCAAGCTGGATTAAGGTTCAAACTAGGACAGCAAACTGAGAAGATTTGAATCTGTCTACTATTCATCCAAAACCTAACCAGACTTGACTTGCAAGGCAAGGAATGAGTGGGGAAGACATTATGGACGTGGCTAATGCTCCAGAAGTCAAGGCAATTCAGTTTGAATGCAATTGGAACTAGCTGGTCTGATTTAGACAAGAAAGAGAGCAAGTGGTGCATAAGAAGAAGGACTGACCTGTCACTATCACACCAAGCTGTGTGTGCCTCTTCCTCCAGTCACTTTCTCACCATTCTGGACGTGCCCAGCCTGTCCCAGCCAGCCTGCCCCTTCTGATTTCCCCACAATATTATTGTTTATCCATTCCCTACACAAGTAATTGTTTATTAGCTAGTTTGTTGTGTAGTTGGGCTATATATTAGCCTCTCTTGTAATCAAAATAAATCAAGCTGAAAGTGGGGAGTTCCCCTTTCTTCTTCACCATTCTCCTGTCTCATTAATCTCTCTATTCTCTGGTTACTTACTCTCTTACACGAAATCTCTCACAATAATCTCATACTCCTCCTAAATCTCTCTTATTCTCCAATACTCTACATTGCAGTCTCTTTGATTCTCACATACTCTCTTAATTCTTTTCTCCTTAATTTCGACCACACTCTGTTCTAAACACCATTCACACACCCTAATCTGTCTATTCTAACAACCTTCAGAAATGGCTAGAGCATCCTCACCAAGTGGTTGATGCATTGTGGTTTCATGTGGCTCATCTAGACACTCCTTGTCCTCCTTAGTGATCCGGTCCATGATCACATCAAATCCATGGTTGGCTCTGGTGTTGGGGAAGGAGGAGAGGGTCCACCATTACACTGAGAGTTGGTGACTCCTAAGCTTTCCAGGATAGTCCTCAAGTTGTTTGCTCTATCAGAGGGGCCATGGGAGAGGTCTTTGAGGCTATCCCAATTCTTCTCCTCATAGTACCCTTTTGATTCCACAAACTTAACATCCCTTGAGACCAAGACCTTCCTGGTGTCTGGTGAGTAGCACTTATACCCTTTCTGCGTGTGAGAATAGCCAATGAACATGGCTTTGACACTTGATGTGATCATGGAAAGCACCAAAGAATGGAAGCATGAACCTGAACCTGAAGAGCTTGAGGATGCAACATTTAAGAGTGCATTTGATGTGATCAAGGACCGGATCACTAAGGAGAACAAGGAGAGTCTAGATGAACCACAAGAAGCCACATTGCACCAACAACTTGGTGATGATGCTCTAGCCATTCCTGAAGGTCCCATGACTCGTTCCAGAGTCAAGAAGCTTAAAGAGAATGTTGTTGGATTACTCACTTCACATCCACAACAACAAAGTCTTGGACAAGGTCTGATCCGAGATGTCTTGATCACCATTCAAGCCATCTCTACATCAAGCTGAGTTAGTGTCTAGGCAAGACATGGGGTGTGTGCTCTTTTCCTTGCTTTTGGTTTTGTCCCACGAGGTTTTCCAGGAGGAAGGTTTTTAACGAGGCCACAACTTGTCTACACATCACCTAAGTGCTCTTCTCGGTCCAAGACTATAGAAGTTTACATTTTTTATTTCATTCCATTTAAAAGCTTATGTTAAACTCTAAGTTTCCTTTTCTTGATCATTGTCGAAACCCTAGAGGATTTGTCTCTGGTTTCTTATTTAAAGGGTTCTCTACACCCTCTTGTAATCATCCAGCTTTTTAATATCAAGTTATCTTTTCTCCTTGACGGCTCTTGTTAGAATGAGAGATTTACTTGAGAGTTTGTTTCTGGAGAATGAAGAACATGATGAACTAGAGAGAGAGAGAGGGATTTCGAAAATAGATGAGAGAGAGGAGAATAATTCCCTTAATTCATTCTGGTTCTGGTTACAGCATTTAAATAGAGATACAAACCTTGCATATAGAAATGAATAAACAATACTAGCCAAGTAGAGACAAAATGGCTCAGCCAGAAGTGTGAAAGTGACAGCTCCCTTGCCTCTCTCCTCCTTATACCAGCATGTGACTCTCTCTTGTTTTCTTGTTCCAACAGCTCTTTCCTCAGGTCATAGTCATCCAGAGCCTCAGAAAAGTCTACACACGTGATCACAATGCAAGCAAACTCCATTGCTTGCCTTCTACACCACGTTAGGTTGATACTGGACTGCTTGTACGGATCACACTATTTTGGTTGATCCAAAATGCTTCTCTTGATCTCTTCTTCTCTAAGCTTCATTTCTCTTATTCATGTCAACACTCCCCCTCATGCTTGACCATAGGGACTTGTCAAGCTTGGAAACCATGAAGCATTCCCTCATTAAAACCTTAGCTTGGAAAAACCACTTGGGATAAAAACCAAGCCAAGGAAAAAGAGTAGAATCCTTCATGGCAAGAGGATCAGTGACATGTGAGGTCTATGAGTCCAAGTTTAGGATGGATGAACACACAGACTTTGGTGCTGGCTGCTTTGGTGAATATGTCAGCCAGTTGATCTTCACTTCTAGTGTAGCATGGAAGGATTACTTGCTGCTCCACTGCTTGCCTAACCTTATGACAGTCCACTTCTATATGTTTTGTTCTCTCATGGAAGACTGAGTTGGATGCTATGTGTATAGCCGCCTGATTATCACAATGCATGGTGATTGGAGAGGTTGTCTCTATGCCCAAGTCCCTCAACAGTCCCTTGATCCATATAAGTTCACTAGTAAGCTTCCTCATAGATCGGTACTCTGCTTCAGCACTTGAACAAGACACAACCTTTTGCTTCTTGCTCTTCCAAGTGACCAAATTTCCTCCAATGAAGGTGCAATAGCCAGTTGTAGACCTCCTGTCCACTCTATCACCAGCCCAATCCGCATCACAATACCCCACAATCTCTGTGCTTCTATTGCAACCCATCCAAACGCCTTGACCAGGAGCTTTTCTTAAATATCTCATGATCCTCTCAACCATGTTCCAGTGATGGACCTTAGGAGCTTGCATATGCTGACTGACTTGGTTCACAGCAAAACAGATATCTGGTCTTGTGATGGTCAAATAGATGAGTTTCCCAACCATTCTTCTATACTTCTTGACATCAGCAAATGGAGTGTTCTCAAACTCCCCCTCTTGCAACACCTTGTACCCATCTTCAAGAGGAGTCTTAGCTGGTCTTCCTGCAATGTTTCCTGCCTCACTCAACAAATCCATTGCATACTTCCTTTGAGACAGAAATAATCCTTCCTTGGATCTACACACTTCAATTCCAAGGAAATACTTGAGCTCTCCAAGATCCTTGATGTCAAACACTGATTTCAGGAATGCCTTAGTGGCCTGGATCTCTTCTTTGTTGCTTCCTGTGATGATAATATCATCCACATATATTAGGATAACAACGATACCTTTTGTACTGGTCAGTGTGAAGAGAGTATGATCAGCTTCTGACTTCCTAAACCCTCTTCCATTCAGTGTGGTGCTTAGCTTGTGATACCAAGCCCTTGGTGATTGCTTCAAGCCATAGATTGCTTTCTTCAGTCTCAACACATTCCCTGGCTTGACCAAATGTTCTAGACCAGGAGGAGGATGCATGTAGACCTCATCTTCTAACTCTCCTTGCAGAAAAGCATTCTTCACATCCATTTGCCACAAATCCCACTCCATGTTAGTAGCAATTGAGAAAATGATCCTAATGGTGTGAAGTTTTGCTACTGGTGCAAAGGTATCAATATAATCCTCTCCATATGTCTGGGTAAATCCTCTTGCTACCAGCCTTGTCTTGCGCCTCTCCACCT
>CAJHQQ010005245.1:5000-18798 GCA_905132885.1 Moricandia moricandioides
CATTAATTTCTTGTTGTTGTTGTACCAGTTACCGCCTCTGTTACTTTCACTTGAAACTTAAAAGGAGATTTGACTTTGCGGTCAAATTGAACCAACATGAAAGAAGAATGATATGTGTAAATCATTCAATAAAATTATAATGAGATTCATTATTCAGTTTACATGCTGTGGAAACTGGAAACTGGAATAGTGAAGACGACTTACTAGGAACGAAAATTGCATAGTAAATGAAAGAATGAGAATTAAATATCAAAGAGTTTGCTATGATAAATTAGTAATACACTGATATCCCCAGCTTCCTTCTAAAATTTGGGTTCTTTATCAGCATTTTTTCATATGTTATAAGAATGATTAATGCAAGAAAAAAACGAGAGTTAAGAGGAGCCACTGGAGGAGTCGTAGCCGTAAGGATTATTGATGGCCCAGTTCCATAGATCCCTACACATCTCTTCGATCCCATACTTAGCTCTGCATTCATCATACCATTCCAAACAAAAGATAGTTGGATTCAAATGCTGAGTGTATATTTTTTTTTATTTTAGAGAAAAAACTCATTTTAATAGTATATTAGATCATCTACTTTGTTTACAAAACAAAAGTTTAACTTACTTCCATTTTAGCTCCCGTTCTGCTTTCTCCGTTGAGGCGTAAACAATGTCAGCATCTCCAGGACGTCTTCCAGCCATCACCAACGGGATTTTCTAATTAAAAAAAAATCATCAAAAATGTTAAAACCAATGATTTTAAAGGCCAATAAGCAGGCAGCTCATTTTGGTTAGATCATTGTTATATTTAAACAAACAAATCAATGCTTTACCTTTCTGGATGCCTTCTCAAAGGCAGCGACCATTTCTAGGACCGATGTTCCATTACCCGTTCCAAGGTTGTACACCTCACAACCTGACCATTTCCCCAATAATTAAGCTTTGGATTCAAAGGCAAATCAAAATTAACAAGAGGAGAAACATATAAGAGTTTAAACATAATAATTCTCACTGATTTTGAGATCATCTAGCTTGCGCAGGGCGGCTATATGTCCATCTGCTAAATCAATGACATGAATGTAATCTCTCACCTGAAACATAAATATAGACAAACAATGTTTAAGATAAATAACTAATTAATTTGTCTCTTTAACATTTAGACAAAAAAAAACTGATTTCTCTCCCTGATATGAGATTGTTAATGTAATAGTGGTGAAATGATTATTGTCTACGAGAGACATTCAATAAACACATACCCCTGTACCATCATTTGTTCTTGTAGTCGGTTCCAAAGAGGGTGAGATGAGGTCTGCGGCCAACCGCAACTTGTTGGATATAAGGCATGAGATTGTTTGGAACTCCAAGGCGGATCTTCACCAATGTAGCCACTAGGATGTGCACCAACAGGGTTGAAGTATCTAAGCAATATGATCTTCCATTCAGGGTCAGAGCGATGTACATCCTTGCAAATCTCTTCTATAAAAAGCTTACACAACAACAACCAAAAACACACTCAAATTCATTTTTCCTGATGATCACCACCACAAAAGGTGGGCTCTACTTCAAGCTAAAATTACTACCTTAGTACGGCCATATGGGTTGGTTGAGGAATTGGGGACTCCTCAGTGCAAGGAACCTCTTCTGGCCAGCCATAGACAGTAGCTGAAGATGAAAACACAAGCTGGGAAAACAAAGTAGCAAAAGCTAATAATGAGATCAAACAAATACAGAAAGAAAAGAGGAATATCTATGTGGTGGAGATGAAGAATGCTTTTACATTTTTGCAGCCGTATTGAGACATAACCTCCAAAAGAGTAATGGTGCCAACAAGGTTATTGTTGTAATACAGCAAAGGCTTCTCCACACTCTCACCTACTGCTTTAAGTCCAGCAAAGTGTATCACTGCATCAAACCTAATAATAATAATAATAATTGCATCAAACCAATCATATAAACATACTAATTATTAAAAAAATGGTTTTATCTTTTTTGTTTTCAATCATACTTAGTTTCTGAGAAAATCTTCTCAAGCGCAGGTCTGTCTCTAAGATCCACCTACATGTAATAAGAAAATAAACTAAAATTGACCCCAAGACATTCTGTATTTCAGAAAATGCAGGAGCATATTTAAATAACATTTTAGGTATGATAAAAATTCCCAAAAAAAAGAACAAAAGTATATAAAAATATAGAACTTGGGATCATATAAAATTACAGTAATATACTGTTTCACATGGGATTGATGCTTTATTCTGAATTTTTGTTTATGTATAATAAATAAACAAAGAAAGATTAGCCACATGCATGGTGTAGTGAAAGTTAACTAGAACCCTTGAATCACACACTATCATCGAATAGTGACCTGTTTTTCACAAAACTCTTATTAAAACAGTTCTTGACGAACACGTCTCCTAAAAACCTAACACGCAAAAAAAAAACGGGGACGAAAGAAAAAAAACTGGTGGAAGGAGAGACGGTCACCGTTTTCACCGGCAAGTTTCTTAACGCGCTCGAGAGAAACAGCGGAGGAATTGTCGAGATTGTCAACAACTACGGCGGAGTAACCAACCGTTAAGCAGCTGAAGCACAGTATGACTTCCGATGTAGCCAGAGCCGCCGGGTGACCAGAATATTCTTCGCCATCTTTAACAGGAAAGAATAATCTTAATTCAGATTCAGACAAGTTTTATAAAAAAATTCTTGAGAGCGTTTGTTTATTTTGGGATGGAGAGCAAAAAAGGGTTTTATAGAAGCGGTGATGGAGATATTTTGAGTTTTTTTTTACTGTATATTTACTTAAAGATACTTAATACGTTTTTAGAGACAGAAATGTGGCATGTGCCATAATTTGATAACGGTGCGAATATACTGGATTGCTTGGAATTGTCTGACTTACCCTTTGACGTTATTGTTAACTTGTTTATGGAAATGTTTTTTTTCTCATTTGAAAATAATGTATAATTTATTAGTTCGTTAAATTTGGATGTAAGAGCATGGCTATGTTCTAGGAAGATTTTCTAACCAATTAAACAATTAAAAAAATAAAAAAGAGATATAAGAAAAAGGTGGTTAAAAGTTTCTGCATACACAATTTTAGAACCTATTCCAAACTCTTCAAGCTAGTTGGTAATATGTTATTGGTCTTCTTTTCTAATAATTATTAAAATTTAATTACCTAATCAAAATATATTTAAATAATAATATTTTTACATTTAGATATCTAGTTTGAATTTGTCTCCGTTTGAGTAAAAGATAATATTTTTATTTAGATATGATACTTTTAATAATTTACAGGGAGATTAGGTCTATTTTTTAGATTTATGCGAGAATATCTTTTTTACACGCAAAAAAATAATTCGGATGTAGTTTTAATTTATTTTCCAAATTAGTTGATTAGGGATTATTCTTGGTTGTTCTGCAAAGTGTATTACCAGAAGAAATAGGGGTCATAAGGGCATCATTAACCGGGTATATTAGGGAGTTTTTTAGTGGTGGGTCCCCACTTTTTTTTTAAAAAACCGATTGCCGAAACTGCAGAATAAGGATCGATATTGGAAGTTTTAGTACTGTGTGCGGACCCCACTGACACGTGACGGCCCGCGATTGGTTCTCTTTTTTATTTTTATTTTTTTTTACATGAAGGAAAAAAAAATTGGAAATGGGTTTCCAGGATAATGATGGTCTGAGAATTGGGTTACCCTAGGTTAAGCGTTCCAGGATTGTTTCTACTTTAGGTATAATTGAAGCTAAATTAAATCTCTCTACTTTAACGCTATGTCAGTCAAGCTTTCTCTTCACACATTATGCTACAGAAACAAACAACACATAGTTACAATTTCGTAAAGAAGTGGCTGTTGAATAAGTCTTACTTACTTGACGTACAAGTTGAAGACCAAGTTGTTTCAGTTTGAATAAGTCTAGCTGGTTTGTAGGAAGTAGAAGAGTGGAGTTAGTTGAGCATTAGTCGGAGTCTGTTACGTTTTTTTGTTTTGTTGTACGATCTCTACAAGTCTATTTAAGTTGTCTTCTTCAATGAATAAAAGTAGAACTTTCGATTACATCTCTAAAAACTATTGTCTGTTCTCTGTTTACAGCAACAATTGGTATCAGAGCCTTGTCATTGAACCTGGTACCTAAGAAGACACATGAGTGAGAGAGACGGCTTGTTTAAGCATACCGAAGTTTTGATGGCCGATTACGAATACTGGTCGATGCTTATGGAGAACCTACTCAGATCCAAGGAATGGTGGGGATCTGATCGAGACGGGTTATACAAGACCATATAGAAGCGTGATCCTCACCGAACAACAGAAAACCGAACTAGCTGAAGCAACACTCAAGGATCTGAAGGTAAAGAATTATCTGTTTGCATCAATAGATAAGACGATCCTCAAGACAATCCTGAAGAAGGATACCGCAAAGGAGTTATGGGAGTCGATGAAGAACAAATATCAAGGAAATAAGAAAGTTCAAAGTGCTCAACTGCAGAGGTTGAGAAGAAACTTTGAAGTACTGGAAATGAAGGAAGGAGAGACCATCTCGGAGTACTTCTCAAGAGTAATGTCAGTGGTGAATGACATGAGAAATCTGGGAGAGGAGATGGAGGACTCCAAGGTGGTGGAGAAGATCTTGAGAACACTGGTGGAGAGGTTCACTTACGTAGTGTGTGCCATAGAGGAATCCAACGACATCAAAGACCTTACCGTAGATGGACTACAGAGCTCTCTCATGGTACACGAACAGAAGCTGGTTAGGCATGTAAGTGATGAACATGCTTTAAAGATAGAGGGCAGATGGAGATACTGATGGAGGACGAGGCAGAGGAGGCTCTCCGTCTAAGGGAAGAGGAGGTTATCAAGGGAGAGGCAGAGGAAACTCAAGTTACAACAAGGAGAGACGGTGGTGGAATGTTACAAGTCAATGTCACAAATGGGGCATTTTAAGAATGAATGTTCCAACGTGGAGACAAGAAAAAATCCGAGACAAACTCTTGAATGCTTGCTGAACGTAGGAACAGCATGTAGAAGGAATTCATAATTTTATGACCTTGATGGACAAATCTTAGTACCTCGTTAAGATCGTGGAAATGATTAGAGAAAGAATCATGGAAAAGCGAAAGAGAAGAACCACATCTGTGAGTTCTTAGAACTCTGGAGACTACTGGTTGTCTTATAATCACTTATGAGTGGTGCGAATAAGGAGTGGATTCACCGACTATGATTAAGCAGGCTCAGACAAAATGTTGGAAGTGAACACTTGATAGATGACTAGGTGTATTAATACATATGTGTTTGAAAAAAATAGTTTATCAGTGAAGTGGGTTAAGTAGTAGAAGGAAAAGGAAGTTCGGGATAGCCTTCCAAATAAGATTCACTCATAATTTCTTGGAAATAATAATACTCACAATAGTAGCATAATTACATAAAACGTATTCTACACTTAACTATGTCCGGTCTACTTAATTACTTCCTGCAATGAATGCGAGGGCCTAAAGACCAACTTGCTAAAGAGCGTTATGGTCAACTGTCACATCAAAATTCACTCGAGGGCTCAAGAATTTTGAAATAACAAGATTGATGACGTTGTGTGAATCCCAAAAAGAAGTTAATGGCACAAAAGAGCGCGAAAAAGAGACTGATCATATGAAAAAGAAATTTACAAACCAACAGACAGAACCAGGGGAAAAGCACTCAAAAAATAATATACAAAAAAGAACAGAAATGTTTTTCGTCACCAAAACCGTAGACATTCTACCAAATTCAGTTCTATAAAACAAAAGTTCTTCTATTCAACATGAATCCAGGAGATTTGAAACCCCAACGGAAACAAAAGACAAAATGTGGTGAAAGGGACGATGATTGGCACACTGAGAAAAGTGCAATACGGTAAAGAATCCATAACAGGAGAAGAGAGGAAGATAAGCTAGAGATAAGAAGTGTGATATGAGACTAGTAAAGAAACTAGGTCAACTTGGATCATAAGAGGACACAAACCTGACAGAGTGAGAAGAATAGTAGAGTCACAGGAACTACCGAGGGCAGATATAGATCATGACAGTTGCTAAGATGATGATGCATGTGAAAGTGGATGCAGAGATATGAGGAGAGAGGAAAACCAAAGACAAGGAGAGAACAGATTCGCAAAGGAAGAGTTTGGTGGGAGAGAGAAGTCAATGCCAGGGGGATATTAGAGGCTAGTGCGTCACCAGTATATATAGATATTTGCGAGCGGGGGACCCCATCACCCCAACGTTCAACGAGAAGCAAACAAGGAAAGAGAGACGATATGACCTCTCGAAAGAGAGATTTGCAAAATTGATGGATTGTACCAGCCGATGTACGATAAAGCTTGCGTCATTTAACCTCGATAGTTATCTACTACTCTGAGAAAGTCTTGAAGCACTTGAATCATATTGATAGAGGAATTCAGTAGAGTTGCAGGGTATAAAGTTCAGAAAAGAGATAAAACCCGAAAGTATCCGAGGCAAGAGCCGGCATTAGTGTGAGTATCTCAAGGAAGACCGCACCGGTGAGATGGAAATATGGAGAATACAATATCTAACTGACGAGCTTTCAAGGAGTACTGGCAGAGACAAACTCGGCATCAAGATCAGGACAACGTAACGGCGTACTGTAGGGAAGGAAGAGAACCGGTAAAGAGAGGAAGGAAGTCGAAGAGATTAGTGTAGCGAAGCAGCATGCAAGACGAACAACGAACGGTACTGAAGGCTGGACGGAAGAATACATATGACACTTTCGTATGATGATCGCAGCATCATGCGAATATACAACGCGCCAGTTGCAATCGCACTGAAATTATACAGCTACACCTTATTGTTCTGCGCTTCGCAGCTCTCAAGTGATCAAATAATAAACGACATTAAATATGTCCTATGCGCGTGTGAGAAGCACGACACATAACTGTAGTGTACCTTGATAATGACAGATCTAGATACGCCAGTCAAGATGCGAATCCGCTGACACTAGCAGACTGCGTACACGCCTCAACAAAAGAGGTTATTGCAGGAAAGAAGAACAGAAACTATATATTGGAAAATATGACAAGATGTGATGGTGTGGCTGATGGAATGGTTTGTTCCAAGTAAGAGATTTTGGGCCATGACAGTGCGGCTCGAGTATGCAGGTGGTAGTATTGAAATCGAAAGGGCCTGGCAAGCCGCACTTCGGAGAGCTGCTTCACAGCCGGGAGGGAAAGATGCGGAAGCAATCATAAAACGTCATTGCGATCACGAGCTCAGAACCTTTGGAAAGAGTAGATCGGGTGAGCGGGCTATGTAAGTGGAGAGCCTAGTAGAGGAAGAAAAAGAACTACGATAAAAAGAGGATGGGATATCAAATGTTGTTTTGTGGAGTTAGCAGGAGAATCAAAGGATACATGATGTAGTAATCCTGAAACAGAGGAGGGAGAGAGATCATCACGAAGACAAAGAGGATGCTAGAAGGTTTGATGAGAACAGAAAGGTTAGGAGAGAAAGAGGGGAAAGAAAGAGAGCGGAGAGCAAAGAGACAATTGGCGAGCTTATTTGGAGAGAGAAGATCTTGGTTGGCAAGGAAAACGCGAAGGTTAGGGAGAGAAAGAGAGATGATGAGGGAGCGGACAATGAAGAGACGAGAGAGAGAGAGAAGTGAGAGAGGAGAGACGGAGAGACCGAGAGAAGAGAGAGATGGTGAGACAAGACAGGGAAACCAAGGGAGGAGAAGAGAGAAGATGGGTGAAAGCGATGGAACGCATCCAGCAGTACCTGAGAGTTACAATTGCCTCAAGAAGCGGTCACAGTGAGAGAAAGACAATGAGGGCGAAGGAAAGATGACGGAAACATGGAAAGACGAAGATACTGCAAGGACGAGAGAGCTTCTGAGACTGGAGAACGTGAGGTCGAAGACAGAGAACACCAGGTGTGGAATAGAGAGAAGTGGAGAGATATTAATATCTTTGCATCAGAACATCAAAGCATTTTTTAGCGGTGAGTCTCTGGAAGGAAGAAAAGGTCTAATGATTGATTATATTTAGACAACAGAGATTTTAGGTGGGATCCAGGAGACCAATTTTCAGAGGAGAGAAGAGAAGAGAAGCGAAGAAGGAAGAGAGAGAGAGAGAGAGGAGAGAGAGAAGGAAGAGAGAAGGTGATAGGAGAGAGAGGAATATAGGAGAGGGGACAGTGAGAGAGAGAGTAGAGAAGTGAGTGTGGAAGAAAGCAGTGTACATGGTTCATTATTCTGTGTTTTCTAAAATATGAGATTAGAAGGGCTCAAATAAAATTAGTCGGGGTGCCATAGAAGCAAATGATACTACTATGGGGAACTGGTATCGCATCTTGATCTTGAGATAAACTAAAGATATTCTAGCCGCGGATGGAGCCTAGAGAGCTCATAGAGAGAGATGCGAGAAAAGATGTGTAGAGAGTCATGAAAAATAAAACGAAACTTTAACTCGAGGTAAAAGAAGGAGGAAAAAGAATTAATGACGAAAATATTTAAAAGCGAATCGATTAGGATAGGTATACAGAGCAAAAGAAGGCTGGAAAGAAAAAAGTATATTGCATCAAAAGAACTCTATCGGGTCGAGGTCGAAAGAATTTTCATATGAAGCAAGGTCCTTTTTTACACGTATTAGGCGCGGGATAGATGGAGACCGAAAGCCATCAAAAGAACCATTCCGTATCTCTTGGGCTTGGCTACCAATTAATAAGTATGGAAGCGGGAAGAGTTGTAATGTTTGCCATTTTATTCTTACATAACGATATTTGCTCATAGATGTTAAAGAGATGCAAGTTCACATACAAGCGGGAAAGTGATGATTTGTATAGAAATCTTGTCTCGTATAGAGCGGATTTTCGTATCAAAGGCCTTGAAACGAACCAGAGTGCTTTGTGAAGCAGAAGAAAGATCCTGGAAAGGGGCTATAAGCCTCAAGGAAAAGCACGGTATGGGCTCAAACAAGCACCTAGAGCTGTGGTATCATAAGATTTGAAGTTACGTTTTATGATGTGAAGGATGTTAAGAAGTAGCTACTGAGCGAGCATACACTCTTCATCAAGAAACAAGAAGGAGTATTCTGATTGGTCAGGTTCTTACGAGGCACGGAGGAGACCTAAAAGATATACACTGTATATATATATATGACTGAATGTGAGCTTCTTAGAGGAAGGAAGGTTTAAGAAACTCAATTGATGAGTGAGTTCACGGATGAATAGACCTTGGATTTGTATTGAGGTATTTTTGCGGTGTGGAGAGTAACACAAAGCGAAGAAGGAATCTGGCGTTAGAGTCAGCAGAAGTATGCCGCAGAGGAAGTTCTCAAAAGGTTTGGTATGAGGAATTAAGTAAATATAGCCCGGGGTGTAAGGAATCCAATGGTTCCAGGCAGAAATTAAACAAAGAAGGATGCAGACCGGGAGAAGAGGAGAAAGTCGACTCAACGCGCGATGTTCAAGCAGAACTAGTATGGAGAGAGGACTGTAACAGAAGAGGTAGATTGACAGTGACCCGTTCCAGACATCATGTTTGTGGTACAATCTGTGGAAGTAGATACAAACTGGAGACGTACCCACTGAACAACACCTGCTAGCCTGCGAGAGCAGTACTAAGGTATTGTTACAAGGAACTCTTTAGAGTTTGGGGATCAGTATAGAAGGAAGAAAGAAAGGAAATGCAAGGGGTAACACGAAGATAGTGACTATGCAGTGATAATGTTAGACGACACAGAAGCACCTCAAGGTATGTCCTTTATGATGAGTGGAAGGAGTGGTTTTCTTGGGGCATTCAAAGAAACAAACCAATTTTTGTCACTTGTATACACTACTGAAGTTGAGTTAGTTGTAGCTGCAGCATATAGGAGCATGTCGAGCAGTGTGGCTGCGAAATGTCTTGGAAGACGGATAAGTGAAGCAACGAGAAAGGTATGGAGAGGATGACAGAGTGAGCCTATGATATTGTTTGTGACAACAAGGCTCAACTAATCAAGCTGCTCTAAGAGAAAACTCCAGTAGCTACACGGAAAAAGTAAACACAGTTCATGTAAAGGGTTTCATTTTCTGAGCAGAGCATTCGTGGAAATGACGGGATTATTTCAGCTGGAGTATTGTCTCCTACGCAGAGCAGTTATCAGACAATCATGACAAAAGCAGTGAAAGCTTGGATGTGTGTCGAGAAACCTCAGGTTGGAGATGGGCAGGTATGCAGGCGAGAGGGTGTAGTAAACTGTGAAAGAAAGTCATTCCAGTTTAGGGAAAGGATACGACGAGAAAAGGAGGAGAGAGAGAAGAGAGAGGAGGGGTAGAGTTTGAATAAAGTATCTTACTTACTTGACGGATACAAGTGTGAAGCACCAAGTTGGTTCAGTTTTGGGAGATAAAGTCTAAGACTGAGTTGTAGTAGGGAAGTAGGAAGGAAGGAGGAGTTAAGTGAGCATTAGTCGGAGTCTGTTGTTACGGTTTTATGTTTTGTTGTACGATCATCTACACAGTCTATTTCAGTTGTCTTCTTCAATAATAAAAGGATAGAGACGTATTGCGATTACACTCTGAAAAATACTATTGTCTAGTTCTCTGGTGAGTTTACAAGGCGAAACTGAGGATGAGAGGTAATGTAACGTGAGAAAAAGAGACCGTACTTTAAAAGAGTCAAAGAAGAGATACATTTGACCCTCCCAAAACACACAGAGAGCACGTGAGAAAGTTGAGGAGTAAGTGGATTGGCGAAGTTATTCTGGACGAATAATGACGGCAAGAAAAAAGACAACGTGATCTGTTTGTTTTCATATAGAATAATTCATGAGACGAGAAATGTAACAGACGAGCGAGAGATACGCAATAACTGAAAAAGAGGGTGATTTAATAGAAGAGAAATTAATTATCTTACGTTTCACTGCGATAACAAGAATTGTATGAACTATTTTTTTTTATGTAAAACCTTTTTTCAGTTATGATGGTTAATTTGTACATTTCTCGGTCGGAATATTATACTGAACTCAAACAACCTTAGGATGTACATATAATGTGATAACGTGTAATGTTTAGATGATTGGTAACCTTATTGATAATCATGAATATAACTACGAATTATAGAGATACGTGGACAAAAAAAAAAGAACTACATTATTAGTAATTCTTCTAAGTGTGAAGATTCGAGAAGTGTTTGATGTAAAGATTCTGTTATATTTAAACGTGGAAAAGAGCAGTGAAGGATAGTACTTCTCGGCACTAGGGAACATTACGGGATAGTTATGGTGAGGGTCAAGGATACACTTGGGCGAGATACGCGATAATTGTGTTTTACCTTATTAACAACCCGCGAGAGAGACTGTGAGCTTGGGCTGGTGCAAATACAAATGGTTAAAAGTATTTCTTTTGGTCACTTTCAGAAATGTTAGGATTACAATCTATTCGGAACAGCAAAGACCTAAGAGAGAGTAAAGTGCAAAAAGTAACGTTTCAAAAGGGAAGCAATAATAGTAAACGAAAGACCGAGATACTCGAGAGTACGGGAGTTGATGACGTTGTGAGGAGTTGGGAGTCGTAGATGACACCCTCATGTAGCAGATCAGATCATATGGTAAAAAATGTAAATTTATGGTACCCACTGTAATCCAGGTAATGTCGATATTTCCCTCTGCGTTACTTGAGCCTGAGTGCTAATTTTCGAAGATGTGTGTGATTGTATGCGTCAAGGTGAGTACAAAACAAATGATTATGATGTGTGAACGTGAGTCAGCCAAGGACAGATCTAAGCCAGTTTCAAATGGAATGATGGACAAAGTTTATTGATTATTTATTGGTTTAAAGCACTTTCAAAGAAGAACAAACAATGATGAGATTACATGATAAAGTAACATACAAGACTACTTAATATATAACTTAGATAATAGTAGATATATATAATAATATGCCACTAACACATATGATGGATTCACACTATGATAACGACAACGATTGGATGAACTTATTAATTAGGGAGAGTGAGGAGTTGGAGAGTACTATCAAAAGAGGGGAGGGGAAAATGGGAGAAGGGTAAAAGAAAAACATGAAGAACTTACGCAAAAAGATATGAAAGAGAATTCGTTCTTAAACGCAAACCAAATGCACATCAACAATGTCAAAGGCCACCATCCAAATAGATATCATGATTTTATTTTCCACCGAGTACTATTCTACTAACATTCCAAAATAGTTCTATAGAATCAAAAACCACATAACATTTAAGAAGATTCTTAAGCACTGGATGGCGTCACTCGATAAAATACTTCTAGAGAGCGAAATCGTGGCGAGAGGAAAATAATAGCGAAGAGGTCAGATCTGTGGAAGTCCACCATCATAAAACGAATCGACAATGCAAAAGACTCAAATTTGTGCGGGGTGATGAGATTCTGTCAAATCACTACTAAGCAGAAGTTGCGAGAGGAAGAGAGGTAAATTGGGCGAAACAAGTAGACACGCATGACATCTACAAAAACTGAGTCAACATCTCTTGGGAAGTAAGTAGGTATGTTTTCATTAGTCACCCTAAAAGAAAATAACACAAAAACAACATCTAAAAGGGTAAACTGATTTTAGATTCGTGATATGTATGTCTAGCGCATGACTTCATATGGCCTTTTTATTTGGTGGGTAATAAAGTTTTTTAATGGTTTACTATGCGAGAGTTATCAAAAATACCCATGATATTCAGTTTGATTTAATATTCGATATTGCTCCGGGTCTTGATTGGAGTTTAGGTCGAATAAATCTTCTTTTAGCTACCCCACCACTTCTCAAGTGCTGAGGCACTTAGATCGAAACAACGGGCACGGCTACGATGCGTTATTCCCCCAGGTCAACCCAGTTTAGTAGATCGTGGAACTGGGGCAACTCACATCCTTGACTGATTCGCTTACAATTATAATATGACCAAATTATTCAATGCTGTGAACCAAACCGAGAAAGTCAGACCGCCCCTACACTCTACCATCTCTAGGCTGTCGGGACATACTAATTTCCACCAGTTTGAAAACACATTAGACCCTTATTATCTGGGTCGACTTGATTCCGGCACATCACCATGTAGGCCCATCGCGGCAAAAAAACTTCTATCTTCAAATTATTCTATAGGAATCAAAAATAAAAGAAGAACACAGTATATATATAAAGGCGGAAAGACGGCGTATATCAACTCTTTTGAGAGAATATTAACTTAACTATATTAATACGGTTAACCATTTGGTCGCTTTTGTCGGATCTTGCTGAACTACTCCTCTCCATCTCCTTCGTTCCCGATCTTCCAGAAAACGGGAAGAACTCAGAGATCTATTAAGATTGGTAATCATCACAGTAGAAAGAGCTGAGTTATGTTTGTGTCGCCATTAAAAAGGAAGAAAAATTGTAATGAGATTGGAAAACAGCATGAGCATAATGGGCATGGAGGTGCGGGAGTGTACTACGGGAACCTCTCTCCGGTTGAGCCACATATATACATCTCCGGCGATGGGGCGGAAAGGATAACTGGCGAGGGGCGCCTCTACCATTAATGGAGCTACAACATCAGCATCGAAATTTAGGCGTTGACAGGAGTCTGTATTTTTAGATTTGTTGTTCCCTAATTACAATTATCTTGCTAAGGATGCACACAAAATTAATATTGGATAGACCCAGGAACTAAACTAATAGGAAACAGCATTTGTGAAAACACGGAGATAACTACAAAAGTTGAAATACTCAAAACATACTCGCGGAACTTAAATACTGAAGTAGACGGGTATTTACTTTCTTTCTTCTTAAATGGCATTTTCATAAGAGGTATACAGACAGTAACGGCCGCTTA
>CAJHQQ010005246.1:0-18789 GCA_905132885.1 Moricandia moricandioides
CTACTTTGATTAGGATAGAGTAAAATCCTTTATCAAATTTCTAGCCAGGTAATACATACATAAGTTGTTTAGAAGGCCACATGGCACCGGTGCGGCTTATAAACAATTAATTAAAAGAATCTTTAGATTAATTTAAGATTCTGAGAGATACTGTCCAAATAGGCAAATACTATATTAACTGACCTAACCATATCTATCCAATGAATAAAAGTCTTCTCTAAACCAGAAGCAAAGAATATACTCTACGACAAGGACATTGTAGCTATCGTGCGTATTTGTAATAATATCCAACAACGTGAGAATCAATTTTTTTTTAAAAAAAAAAATATATATACATATATATATATATAAAATGTTGACAATAGTTTAAAATTTATAGTTATGGTAAGTTATACTTTTCGGGTCCGAGCATATTCGTCCCTTGAATGCAACCAATTCAATAAGGTCCCTTTCCAGGTCTTATTGTTATCATAATAAAATCAATTTTGTTGTCATGTGATTGTGTGCATCTTTATATAATATGGTCGACAAAAACTTAGTATATCCTGTTGAGAAGATCCCTTTGCTCTCGACTCTGCCGCCATGTTCATACTAGCTGTATATATACATTTTGTTATACATATATTATACAAAATATTAATATCAGCATGTACGCAGAATGTAATTAGTGCCATAAATTTTGCGTTAACAAAAAAAATAAGCAGCAGCCACGATAATATTTATTTACTAACAGAAACATGATTATTGACACGCCATACTTAAATTTTGGTATAATTTAAACGCAATATGACTAAAATTATAATAACAATAACACAACGAAACAAATTCCGTTTCCATATATTTACCATACATTTGTATACTTTAATGAAAATAAAAATAGAACAAGTCAACAAAACTGGAAAAAGAATCGAATAATATGCAAATCAACTGCAAAATTAAAATGGCACTATCCCTGAGTAAAATATATAGTATTGCTTTGGGTGCAAACCTCTATACACTCTTTTCATCACGGTGTCAAATTCTAACTCGGACAAACCAAAATAGTATATAATAAAATGAACCAAAACACTAGAGATCGAACAGAAAGAAAAACTAAATATTCTTGACGTAATGATTGCGGGTAGAAGAAGACATCGCTGGTGAATTACAACGGACCACCACTTCTTCGTTAGGGGTTACCGATCCTTTTTCTTCCACAATAATGGACGGTCTAAAACTGGAATGGGTCGGCCACTGTGGCAGTGGTGGTGCGGCCATTGCTCCATAGAACCCGGTGGTGGTGGTAGTGCCACTAGTTGTGGCTCCTCTTGTGGTCCTGCCACTAGAGTAGTCAGATTGTGGAACCCATAAGCCCTCGACGACTACGAGATGTTGCGTTTGAGAGTTTCCGTTGTTAGGGACTGTTTGGCTTGGCCTTCTTGTATGCAGTCTATATTTCTATTATTTCATTTCCCAAAAAATTAATTAACATCAGTTTTTTTTTTGTAGAAGAGATTTTATACGTTCCTAGATTTATACATCAAATTATGGAAAGAAAGAATTGTACGTGTCTAAAAGTATTTACCTGTAAATGGCTTTTGACTTCATCATTAGTTAATCCATCAACATTCATTAACTCCCTGATTTGCTTTGGCGTAGCTACTGCAAAATGGAACCAAACTAAACATCTCAAAACTTTCATGAACCCTACACCAAACTATATATTCATCTAATATGAAAAATTAATTAACTCGTATATATATTAAAACGCACCATGAGGTCCACCTAAGTGTTGAAGAGCGTTCAAGAAACGTCTATGCAACTGCGACGACCAGCACCTTCTCTGCTTTCTTCCTCCATCTTTCTCCGCCTCTCTCTTCCTTCTTTCGTCACCGTTACCCACCGGTTCTTTCTCCATACTTTCATCTTTCTTCACCACCGTGTCCACCATCTTCTCTTGCGATCTTTCCTGAACACACAAAACGCAAATATTTAGAGCCTACGTTATAGTAAGATTAGTCAGAGTTTATGATATGGATTCTCTAATATAATCTCACATCTTTTGGGAGAAGAGGCTCGGGTTGGTTCCATAGCTGAACAGATCTAAGCCAATCAGACTTCATGTTATTGTCCGAATCATTGTCTGGATCGTGCTCATCGTCGAATTCTTCTTTTTCATTGGAGGTTGACGACTCTTTAATGGTTAGAAATTGCTCCAAGACAGGTCTACATTCTCCGGTTGTCTGCTCCGAGCACTCTGATTTTCCGTACATATTCTCTGTGGCCGTCCCCGGCAACTCCCTCTTGCATGTCTCGATCGCTTAACAACAAAATAAAAGTAACATTTTATTTTATTTCATAGATGCTAGAATTTTCACATATATATATATATATATCAATATTGTATTTTTCATTTTTATCAAGAAAAATAAAAAACTGATCGCAAATCTTGTAATACATATATATTTTATACAAATAAATACATTTAATTGTATATAAGTATAAGTGTGTAATTTTTATGCGTACCTTGGGTTACGAGGTCTAAGCAAAGAGGAAGTTCACGTTGGAAGACATGAATCTTGCGGCGTTCTTCTTCAAGAGCCTCGATGTATTGCCCACATCTCTCCCGTTTCTGCTTGTAATCCATGTTGCTTAGCTTCTTAATCATTGGAGGTGCTAAAGGAAGAATACTAATGATTCACCTTTTAATTGAGATTTAGTTTTGTTTAGAGAGAATATGATCAATACTTGCAGATCTGAATACATGTATGTATATATATGGCTCTATAAAGTCTCCCAAGGATCACTATCTTGAGAGAATTAAAAAACATAAGCTCGGCCCGTCGCGTTACTAGACGAATCTTGTTTGTCGTTATTTTCTATATTGTACACAATGATATGTTTAAATATATTCACGTTTGTAAAAGAAGCGTAACCATTTTATTATATGTCTTGTTATTCTAGTAGTAGGTAGGGAGTGGTGAATATTCGTTAATGTGATTCCGAATTTTTGGTCATGTAGTCTTATTAGTTTTGTCAAGAATGCACACGATAAGAGATGAATGCTTATTACACGACAAAAAAAGAGAGATCGAGATGGATACAGTTTTGTTTTATGTCTAGACAATATGGTTCGAGAATCTAAGCCATGCAATATGTGGGTGATGAGTTATGAACTTCTTATTAGTGGTACATTAAATTTGTGCTAGAGTAAGAGATTAAATTAGTTTGCATCTCTGCGTGTGAGTGTATATTTCCTTGCGTAAATGCTGACAAGCTTTTACAGTGAATGCAGACTATGGTTTCAATGAAAATCATAAATGAAAAGTTAAAATATGTTAATAATACTGATTTTGTATATTAAATTTATATGAACTCAATGAGAATAAACATTATTTAATAAAAGAAGTACAAATTAGTACCTACACATGACAACATCACACTAGCTGGCCATTGGTCTGATATAATCGAAAGGATTATTAGCTATTTGTTGCTAATTAAATTAGTATAAAATAAAAGAAAATTACGGAAGATCCATGTGTGTTGTCTAAACATGAAGTATAGAATTTTAGAGAAGTGGCAGATATATAAGCAATAATTAATTGAGATCTCTTTGAAACAATATAAGCCACAATGTGATTAGAACAAAACTGAAGCTGAAGAATAGTATTCAGTTTGATTAATCCAAATGTGTGACATGCTTATAGCCAGAAAGAACTTACAAAATGGATATTGGTAAGTTGGTAACAAATGCGAACAAAACTATAGTGGTCCCATTATATATCCATGCAACAAAAATAAAACCAAAATATCAGTTTATCATAATTATGTAGTGGATACAGTTGCTCGTAAGTTTCAATGTTGCATGCATGCATGATCTATAGCTATAGTTGATAGCTGATACTACTATGTATTTTGCCTTGCAATGTCTAATATATGACTGAATCTAAACTCAAAAGCCAAATGTCTCTTCATGAAGAAGCCAATACATGGGAGAAGATAACCTCATATATATATATATATATATATATATA
This sequence comes from Moricandia moricandioides, assembly GCA_905132885.1. Lineage (NCBI taxonomy): Eukaryota > Viridiplantae > Streptophyta > Magnoliopsida > Brassicales > Brassicaceae > Moricandia > Moricandia moricandioides. The sequence continues at coordinate 4,014 of CAJHQQ010005246.1, forward strand.
AGTTTTTCTTTCTTTCTATCCGCTAAAAAAATTCCCTTTATTAGGGTTCATATTTTTTTATAGAACCAGGAACGTCACAGAATCTTGACTTTGTTGATTTCGTTTTATCCATATCCACATTAATATGTAATTAGTGTATGTATGTCAATATCTTTGAGTTTAGACCAGTAATACTAATTAGTTGTTATTCTTATCATAGCCAATTAAAAGATAACGTGTTGGACTGTATTATCAAAGATCCTATTGCCTCATTCCAACTTTCCAAGATAATGGTGTTTGCAAATGTATTTAGACGAAAAATAGTTCACAGGCCATAACCAGCTAGCTACTGCTAGTCACAATAGATTTACGAAAAGCGGCTCATTATTTAAACGCCCATTATTTTGGCCCATTAAACAGGCCCATTAAGATCCAAGAGAAAACAAACAGAGAAAGCTCAACGACACAATGATTATTCGGTAAAGTTTTCGATAGTGGCGCCAGGCTGAGTCGCCTGAGCTTCCGCCGCCGGCTTCACATCCTTCGACGGCTCAACATGTTTTCCGGTGAGCTCTACAGGCAAATCAGCGACAACACCTTTCAAGTAAAAAGTGTAGAACAGCTTGGTCGGATAGACAAGCTGACGAAGCTTGACCTGTCCGTAAGCTCCTTCGAAGACGCCGGAGCCACCAGTGACGGCGAGAAACGTGTCCTCGTAAGTCAGGTAAGGTCCCTGAACGGAAATGTGGCCGTAATCTCCGAAGTAGAAGCTGTAAGAAGCTTCAAAGCGATCGCCTTTCTTCTCAGGAACGTGCTGGATCAAAACGCAGAGTCCTGCGGTGATCCCGACGCGTTTCTTGAGATCTCCGGTGTAGAGTTTGTTTGTGAAAGGGACGAGGTCGCCGATGCAAAGCTGTTGTGGGTTCTTGCCGAGTTTTAGAACAGCTGGGCTGTTTCGGTCTCCTTCGTTGAACTCGTACACGTTGAGTTCTTGGATCTTAGCTGTGAGTGTGAACATAATAAAGCCAGGTCATTTTTTTTGACTTTTGTCAAGATCCTATTTTTAATTTCTTATAATCTGTTCTTTTTTTGTTTACTTACTTGGTCTGGAATTCTCGCTGATGCTGTTGCTGCACATGGTTCTAAAGAAACCTCGAGTGGATCTTGATCGTGTGGAGAAAGCTGGAGCGTTAGATGAGATCCTTAGGTTATGGAAGGAACTGGAGAACCCCAAAAGTGGGGTTTGATGATTGCGAGAGAGGTTCCTTAGAGTTACAAGAGAGATCGATGCAGCAGCAGAGGAAGCCATGGTCATAGACTTGCCTGTCTGATACAAAGAGGAAGCTGGTTTTGTCCTTAAGGTTGAAGAGATAGAGCCGAGCTTCTTTTTTTAATAGATCCTTTCATATCTAGTACTGTGCATTAGATCGTGATATTAAATGATGATGAGGCATGTGCGTAGATCTGGGAAAGTGGCTGTCAGCTTCAACTAAAAAAAATAAACACTAAAATACAAAGAAAACGACTTTGCACTATTGTGAAATATGAAGAAACTCGATTTGTTTACAGTAAATAAGAATTGGTATTAGATAAAGAAAAGACCTGACCCAAACATGTGGAACATTTCAAAGTATAAATAAAAACTAATCTTGCTCTGAAACAGATATTATTCTTATGCAATGAAATGAAATTCTGTAATCTATATAATATAGTAATCTGGCGTCAAACAAAAAGATATAGTAATCTATTAAGTCTGCAACATGCGTAAAGTTCTTTATCATAAACCATATGGAGGTATATTCTATTTGATTTCATGGTCCATGAAGAGCCTGAAGATAACAGAATTTGACAAAGAGGGAAATGTAAAGAATGATCAAAAGTGAATAGTTTCATCATTTGGTAAGAATCTCAGAACCAGTTCTAGTAATCAGAATTGTATGCTCACACTGTGCGGCTACCCCACCATCAGCTGCTAGAGTAGTCCAGTTGTCTGGCCATGTTACACATTCCGTGGTTCCAATCGTTAGAATCGGTTCTGGAACGCCCAAATTGTACCCATCAACATTTTATTATACAGTAATCTTAATAAGCAAAAAAAGTAAAAAATGAAAACCATGAAATCGGAGAGGGATTAAATTGGCTAACCGATTGTGAAAGTTTGTCCTTCAACCATTTGCCCAGGCCCATCATTTCCTGCAATTTTGCATAGAAAATGAGCCACCAAAGACGAAATGCTTGGCACTTACATATCCAAAGTACTATTTTTCATTGTTACATTACAGAGAACAAAACTGAAGCGTTCTTACTAAGGAAGATATATAGCTTACGGTAATGATAAATCAGGGGTTCGGAGTGGAAAACTGGTCCAACACCATGCCCAACAAAGCGCTCCACCACGTTGTAGCCGTACTTTTCAGCATGCTCGCTGTTTAAAATGATAAACCAACATTTCTCAAGTAATACCTTTCTGCACAGTTATATTCATTCAAATAAGAATGGGTTTTGGTTACTACCTTATTCTCTTGCCGATTTTCTTGAAGCTTGCTCCATCTTTACAAACAGCTATACCTTTCTCCAAGCATTCCTCCGTAACCTTCCAGAACAATAAACCAACAATAATTAGCATACTAAACGAAATCCATTTATTATGAACAATGCAGAGACAACACAATGAAGAGACAAAAAGAAGAAGAAAGCTACCTTTACAAGTCGCTTAAAAATTTCATCTACTTCTCCACAGAAGAAAGTTTTTGATGTATCTCCATGGTAACCCTGTTGCAGTTTCAAATCCCCAAAACAGGTGTTAATATGATTCCATGTTTCAAGTTTTAGTGAATCAAATAGACTGTAACTAAAATTGTCTACAGATTAGTGAAAGAAGACAAAAAGACTTACATCCAAGTAAACCGTGACATCAATGTTTATTATATCCCCACTCTACAAGCAATAAGAAACAATAGTTAGTGGTAAAGATATGAACTCATTCACAAAAAAACTCTTGCACTTAAATTACAATCCAAACCTGCAGCTGGCGAGAATCTGGTATCCCGTGACACATACACTCGTTAACTGATGTACATACACTTTTAGGGAATCCACCATAACCTAGAGGTGAAGGATAAGCACCAGCTTCAACAATCATATCGTGCACCGCTTTGTCTATTTCATTAGTTGTAACAGATGGCTGCACAACCACAACAAGAACTCAGGACATAGATACACACACACAAGCAAGATATCCACAAGGAGAGCCATATAAAAACCTTACTTTAACCAAAGTTCCTGCAAAGTTTAGAACCCGAGCGGCGAGCTCGCAAGCAGCTCTCATCTTCACAATACCTTCAGGACCAGGAATCTGGAAGTCACTAGATATATCAGGTAATACACCAGACTCAACATAAGGAGGCCTTGGTATGTGATCAGGGACAAGAAGACGAGGGGAGACTCTTCCACGTCGTAAAGGTGGGTTTCTCCTAACTTTTGAAGTTTGTTCAAGCTCTCTCATCCTACAAAAAACGAGATGAGTTATCGTTATGCCACTCATGAATGTTTATCAAGATTAGCATTACCTTCTGATTCTAATGGCTTCCTCTAATCCAGAAACTTTCTTGGCAGAAACGTGGAGTTTTCTTGGAGGATATGAGTTCTTCTTCTGACCTAGAGAAGATGACATACACCGAATCTCTTCAATTATCAACATTCAAATTGGAAGTTTAATCTCTTCTATAACCAAATCTGGTTCTTTCTATATTCAGTTTTATCGGAGACTCTAATACGAAGAAGAAGCTATAACGCGAAACGAACAGAGTAAGAAACGATGAACAGTGACAAACCGGAGAGCAGCGATAGAGAAGAGGAAGTGAACGGAGCTGCTCCGATGAAGCTCGTTGACGAAGATAAGTACTCGCCGATAAAAGAAGAACGGAGTTGTAACGACGACGATGATGAGAGACTGACTGTAGACGCCATCTTTGCAAGTCGAAACCTCACTACTGATAAACCAACCCTGAAAAATCAAAACTGTAACGAATCGATAAATTTTTATTATTTATTTTCTTGGAAAAAAAATAAAATGTTAGATAAATAACTAATAGACTAAGCCCATGGGCCTATGAGCTATTTAATATGGGTTACTCAGACACTAGGGAGACTTATTGAGAACACGATATGCATGGAGTTTAAATTATGGACAGTATATACTGAAAAAACAGGCCACAATATCTAAAATTAAACTTCTGTTTTTTTTCCAAAAAAGCCCACACTTCATTTTGTATGCCACAAGCCCACAATTTCTTTAGTTAGATGGCTGGGGTTTAGCAATCTGTTTATTTTGTTTGCGGTTCTAGTATATGCTCTCTTTCAGAATGGATATTTTTTATTTTATTTTTTGTGCAACTCAGAATGGAGATTAGAACTATCAATACTATCATATAGTGTACGAAATAATATATATATATATATATATATATATATATATATATTAAAAATACTTCCTTCATTTTTTAATAAAATGTTTTAAAAATTTATTTTATTTCAAAATATAAGATATTTTACTTATATTTTAAAATTAAGATTAACTTTAGTTTTATTGAAAATTGTTACAATCAATTATATTTTACAGTATTTTTATAATTAATTAAATGATTATAAAATTATATTTTAAAGTTTTTTAGAAGAAAATAAATTTTTAATTTTCAGACTAACCAAAACATCATATGTTTAAAACAGATGAAATATTATCTTTCATGCATTGCATATGCATGTTAACATACATAAGCTGGCTTTTTATCTGATTATTATACTTGAAAGTACTGGCCCTGATATCACTTTATTATAATTATCATAATTCGTGCGCCAACCGAAGACCAATTAGTTAGTAATTATTATAGTAATCATCACCTAACGCATTCTCTGATTAGTGCATAATGATACATTCTCACTAAACGAATCTCAACATGCATGTATTCCACGTCATGTACACTTTATAAGAGTCAAATACATATGTAAAGTGAACATGTTTTGATGTAATAATTCATCAACGTTGGATATATATATTCTATGAACAACAATTTGATGAAAGAAAAAAAGTTAACCAGAACTGAAATGCCTAACTTATAGTACTTCTGGAACCTAACGAATTTTTATTTAGAAATATATAGTCAAATACGCACGTGGATATCCTATTGAAGATAAATCTACTTATATGACTAATATATATTATTGTTACTAGTTAATTAGATAAATCATAATTTTCCAAATGTTTTGGCAGTTTAATGCAGATAATTTTCCAAATAATTTTAAACTTTAATTCATAGTTTAGCAAGTAAAAGAAAAGAGCATGTTTTCTTACAAATATTCTTACATCACAGCACACCTCAGAATGGAAGATTGGTACACTGACGTGGATCCAATACGTTTATAAAAAAATAAATAGTTATGTAGAAAAATAACAAAACCCAACTATTCATATCGTCCACAAAATTTGACTGTTTGGTTATAGCCAATGAATGTATTATCTTCCACTCACTAATATTTGGATGTTCATGTATATCCGTTTGAGATGAATATGATATCGACGGCAAACACTTTTAGAGTGATTTCACTGTTTCTTTTATGTGTGATTTGAGAAGTCTACTTTTTATAAACTATCATGATTGAACCACTCAAAAATAATCTGATGCAACACTTTTATTTATTTCAGTTTTTTTTTGTTAATAGTTTTGATAAAAATAAAATTTTCCAATTAAAATTAAAATAAAATTGAGCATATCATTATCTTATTTAAAAGAAAAGTCACAATTTTTGTGACAAAAAGTCATAAAAAATTGTATATATCTGTATTTTCGTCGTGATAAATGCTACTTCACTGATTCTTTTGGGTACAATCTTTTAGTATGTCAACTTATTTTCGCACAAATAGGTCTTCCAACAGTTTTACTTATGAAATAAAACTATGGTAGTTGCAAAACCAAACTTTGTCTCCTCTGATCTTTGTTTTCAATTAAGAATTGGTTAATAGAAAAAGGAATTGTTCGGCCACTCTATTTGCATCTTCACAATTTGGCGTTGGTAAAGGCGTCACTTAAAAAAGAACTAATTATATAACGATATATATATATATATATATATTAAAACATATAATGACATATATATATATATATATATATATATATGCATTAATATATCTATTCTGCCATGCACTATTCTAATTGAATTTTTAACAAATTAATTAGAGACAACTTTCTAAATATATAGATGATAAAATCAGAAGCGTGTTGTGACGCTTGTAAATTAGACCTCGTTGCATCTCTTTATACTGTAGTTGTTATTCAAATTACCATCATAACATCCAGAAAGCAATATTATACCACCATACTGATCTAGAAGAAATATAACATTTTTTATATGTCGACGGAGACAAACCATTTTCGCTTGTTTGAAAAATCGGTGAAGATAATTACTTTAAAAACAAATTTAACCGCCACGTGGCATGCATATGCCCCTTGATACATGGCCAACAACGGGGACAAATAGGGCATACATGTTTTGGGGATTTTGTGAAATTGTGACCATATAAAACCATTCAAAATTCGATGATAATAAATTGCAATAACACAAAACACACACAAGTTGGTAGTGAAAGAGAAGTGTGTGGGGTCGCATTTTATCTTTCTTTTCTTCTATAAAAAGACTAATTTTCTTTTGTGATCATCATCATTTCTATTAGTTTCTCTTACACATTTATCAAACCCTGATAAAAGAAAAAAGAAATTGTTTTCGTTTTATTCGATATCGTGAAGATGGGATCAAGTCAAAGCATGGGAGGTTCAAAGAGAAGGGTGTCGAGTAGGGGACTTGGAGCTGTTCTTAAAGAACAAAGAGCTAAGCTTTACATCATTCGAAGATGTGTCGTCATGCTTCTTTGTTGGAACGATTGATTTCTTAGCAGATTCATTCTCAATCGTTTTTGATCAAGAACGCCTTGTATAAAAAAAGGGTTTGTTGGCTGGATAGAGAACTTATCGTGATGTTTGGAGCTTAAGCGGGGTCGGTTCGAATTTAACTTGTTTTGGTTAGGTGTCTCTATTGGTTAACAGAGTCGTGTTCTTTTGGAGCAATATTTGTAAATATTGACGGCATAATAGAGAGAGTTGATAAACTTTTGTAATAGCTTTTGGCTTTGTTCTGTGACATTCCAAATATGAAAAATATACGGTTAAAGTCCCATGCATCTGTAGTCTATCTCTTCTTCTTGGGTTAATTAAGGTTTTGAAATCTCAAATTCAGTGATCATACTTTTCTCTTTTAATGTTATACGAACCACAAAATAGTATTCCTTTTGTTACAAAAAGATCTAAGTTTTAGAAAAAAAATTAATTTCTAAAATAAACATATTTTACATTTTTATTACACTTTTTATTAGTTAATAATTGTAAATTACAATTTTCAATAAAATTAATTATATTTATTGTATTTCTATTGGTAAAAGATTGTGAAAAATAATTAAACATAAAAGATAATACATTTATAATTTAAATTTATTATAGTTTTTTAATCTGTGTAAAATTTTTAAAATATGTAATTTTTTGAAATGGATGGAATATTTAATTACAATCATGCAGATTGATCATCTGCATGTGTTTCCGGGATGAATTAATGCAACTAAGTATTATTATAGTAAGCAAATGTTTTCTTGTAAACAAGTTGTCTAGAATCAAATCCCTGATTTTAGTCAAACCAACAAGGCAACAACTCTCGTCTTATGATGTAGTATCATTCAAAGGCGGCAATGATAATAATTTTTTTATACTTAGTAAGAAAATCACTATTGTAAAGTTGTTGATTATTGCTGACCCATGCATGGGGATGGGTTAAACTAATCTTATTAATTCCGACGCACCAGAAACACTTGTACGGTTTGGCTCAAACTTATTAGTGTACCAGTATCTGTTAAACTAATCATAATTACTCAAAACACATCTGTAATGAGACGGATAGAGACTCTATCATAGAGTTATGCTGTATTTTAATTTGCGCAACTATATATATAAACCAAGGGACACAATCTTCATTACTTTGTTTGGTCCCCTCTTATTTATCTGACGTTACCAATTTATCAATAGGTGCTGAAATAATTATGATGGAAGACCTGTCACGTCTAATTGTATTCTATTACAAAAAAATAAAATTTGATGTATTGTATTATGTACTCAGCGGTTTAATGGTTACGTAAACAAAAGGATATAATAATTTAATACAACTCATACTAGTTGGTAAGACAATTCACATTTGCAATATGGAGGAATCCACATTCCACTACAGGTGAAAATAAATATCCGCAGACTAATCCGATGAAACTACAAAAGTTGAGCCGCGCAATTTATTTTTAATAAAATTACGTCAAGAGTAACATGAGCTATCAAAATTGAACTGAATCAGCTCATCGTAACGTAACATCTTAGAAGAAAATGACTGAGTCATATTTGATCTTTTTACTAAACTTCTTCAGTAGTTCTTCAAAAATGTAGTAAAGGATCCAATAATGGAAGTAGAAGTACGTTGACGGGTCAAATAAAGACATGGGTAGGGTAGGGCAGGCCACGTGCGGCGGTCCTACCATCGTCTCCGTCGTGACCATCACCACCGGTCTCTTCTCTTGTCTCTTTCACTTCTTCTCGGGATACGAATTTTTTTGGTGATGCCCTAATAATAAAAAATTAAAATAATTGAGCCATTCACTTTTCAACTTATGGTTTCCTTTGTCTCTAATGATGGACGACTATGATTACTCAGCTGTAATGTAATCAAGCACATTTTTTTTTTAGTTTAAAACCAATTATATCAAGTGAAACAATACAGTACTCTTGTACATTAATAGTTCATCTTGTTTCTGATTTGAGATTATATATCAATCCTTTAGCACGTAGTGTTGGCAATTGTTGGGTCTAAACATATTCAATGTACCAGAAAAACGAACAAGGGTTGACCTACGATGTCTCAAATTATATATCAACTAGAACTCTGATTTGTAATGCGTTTGTCTTGGTCTTTGGACTCTTCGTAACGTTTAAGAAGCTTCTGTGACTTTTTGTTGTTGTTGACTTGTTTACATATCTCTTTTGTAAGAAAACTATTCAGAGACAACTATTCGTCCGGCCTACCCACTTATGAATTTCGTGTATATTAGTTGTTTTTGTCCACAATTCTAGAACATTTTGAGCTTTCTTCTAAGTATCTTTTCCATTTATGTTCTCATAACACTGCATATACTTATCTTATCTCAAAGTATGTATACTTTATATAATACATGATCGTCTTGTCTGTGAGACAAGGAGAGAGAGCTAGAAGGTCACTGGACAAAGTCAATATGTTGGCATGTTTCTCATACTTTGATCCGTATAATTAATTGTATATTATTAAATAATTTCCAATAGGATTTGTGCCTTATACATCAAATGATTTGCCTTCATCTTCATTATTGTTTGCTTTATTAGTAATGTAAAAGGCATGTAACCAAAATGGCCCATTAGCTCAGTTGGTTAGAGCGTCGTGCTAATAACGCGAAGGTCGCAGGTTCGAAACCTGCATGGGCCAAAGTTGCGTGTTTTTGAACCATCTAACGTAGATGCTTCATAATCTTTTCATAAACATTCTAGAGAATCTAAGCTCACCTCTTAGGTTGTTTCCATTGATTTATAATGAACAAAAACAAGGCAAAGCCTCAAGCCTTTTTGCTTGTACACAACCAGTTAGATTTGTTGTTATTCAGACCAAGAAACCTTAACCTTTTCAGATTAGATCCATTCCAAGAATCACCAACAGATTCTTAAATCGCAGAGTATAAACGTTCTCGTTCTCTTTTGTCCACTGGAGCTTGTTCATAATCAGTTAGTTCATGCAGAGATTAAAGAGATTGACAATACATTTGTAGTGACCCAAACCCACATTCTCATTCATTTCAGGCCCAAGCCTCAGGCCCATCCGAAATTGCCAAAGGTATTGGCTATAAAAGCCATTTCTTCATCTTGTTTTTAGAACTTCATGCAAGAGTTTTGAGAGAGAGTTTGAGAAAGAGTGTTTGGTTTTGTAGAGAGAGACTCGCCTGAGCTAGTCGCCGGAGCAACCCCACGCCGTGATCACGTCCAGCTCGTCACCACCGACCCCCAGCCAAGGTAACCACCGGAAACCACCATGGTTATAGTTAAGTTTTGAGCCGTTTAGTAAATCGTCCATAACTTCCTAACCATTGAGAATCTCGTGCATGAAAGACTACCATCGCGTTCTACTCGTCGAGACGAAGCCGTAGACCCCGAAAACGTCGCAATCGGAGCTCGGAGTCGCCGTCACGCGCCCCCGCAAGATCGCCCTTCGCGCGCGCGTGTAAGCCACGCGCCGCCACATCTCGCCGGAGCGCCGCCGTCGCCTCGCCGGAACCACCGCCGCCGGCCGCCGTCCGTCCGCCGCCGGGAAGCCACCGCCGCCGCACCTCCGCCGTCCGTCCGCCGCCAATGACCGCCGGTAAGCCGCCGCTTGTACGCCGGACCGGTGACCGGAGTCCGGTGACTCGCCGGCGACTCGGTCAACTCGGCCGGGTTGACTCGGCGAGTCAACTGTTGACTCGGTCAACCGGTTTAGGCTGGTTAGTTCGGTTATTTGTTGGTTAGCTAAACCGGTGGTTAAAATTAATTAGAAATCGGTTAGGGTAAACCGGTTGGTTATTGGGAATTGATTTCGGTTAGGATAAACCGGATTGAAATCGAATTGGTTTTTGGTTCAATTGAATTCGAAATCGGTTAAGGTCAAACCGATTGGTCAAATCAAATTGATTTCTGGTCAAGGGTTGACCGGGTTGACTTTGACCTGCGAGTTGACTTTTCTGTAATCGTCCGTTTTCGCCCGTTCGAAGGTCAATCTGACTCGGAATTTCGATCTGATTTCAGATTTGGGATCTATTTGAGCAGCTGGAGTTCATAGAGACCACTTTCTCCCAGTTGCCAAGGTGAGGGTCTACTTCCGAACGATTCGTACGTGACTTAGAATTTTAAATAAATATAATTTATTTCTATTGTGTTCCGTCTGCGTGAAATCGAGTCTGTCATTGCTTGATTAGTTTTAGGTTGCTTGCTTAAACCGGAACTAGGTGGTTATAGGATTCAACATTGATTGCTTCACTTAATGTAATCTTTAGTTAGAACTGTTTGGCCGGATACAGAGACGGACTTCTGTATGTCGGATTGTATGAGGGGCTACGGCCAGTCAGTCGACCGGCTGGACCGTAGTCTGGTGTGGTCGATAAAGCGTCTGAGGGCGGTGACACCGAGCACTCTCTCGGAAGTGTGATTCTGGCCTGTTAGTGGGCAGCGGGTGTGTGACTCGCTAGGACCATTGTTTGCTTGCTTGGGTACTTTAGGTACCGTGTTTGACATGCACTAGATTTAATTTATATTTATTTGGAGTGCTATGTCCGGGTATACGGACTTCGGGGTAGCATCCCATACCTCACTGAGCGACTCCCCTGTTGCTCACCCCTCTTTCTTCCCCTTGCAGGTGAGACCGATCAGCAGGAGTGATCATATCGGACCGGTGCTATTGGGCTTTTGGGCTTCTATAGTATTCTATCTTATCTTATCGTATTTTATCGTTATTGGGCTTATAAGCCTTTGGGACTTTTATCGCTTATGTTATTTCGGACTTTCGGTTATGTTGTTGACGTTATTATGGATGTGATGTATCGGGCCTTGGGCCGTTTTATGGTTTGGAATTATGTGGTATGAAGTACGTCGAATTTAAGTGTTATTATTGAGTCCAATGTTTTCAGTAATTATTATTAATTATATTATTTTCGAGAAAACGGGTGCCACAAATTTTTGGTATCAGAGCGTGGTTCCGTCCCGGCTCCGACCCGGGATGGCGATTCGTGGAGACCTCGGTTTTAATCGGATTTTGATGATTTTTCAAAATGTTTTTGGGAATTTGGGATATTTTTCAAAGTAAAATCAATAGCACCATTATGTCCGGTATCACTTCTTTAACCCTCCTTTTTGAGTTAGTATTCGATAGAAGTTAACCGCTTTGTTTCTCCTTTCAGATGCCACCGAGACCAAGAGTTGTTCGTACTCAAACTACCAGAGCTGCTAGAGAGGCAGGAGATGATGATGTTCAGCCCGCAGTTCCGCAGCCTGCACCACCACCGATTGATCAGGATGCTTTGAGACAGATGGTACATGATGCAGCGAGACAGGCCGCTCAGGAGGCAATTCAGCAGGCCGCTCAGGATGCCGCTAGAGTAGCAGCACAGGAGGTTGCTAGACAGATGGCTGCAGCTCCGCAGGGTCCGCAGATTCAGATGCAGCAGGGCCCACAGATTCATGTGCAGCGGGTTCCGCCAGCTCATGTCCCGCCAGTTCAGGTTCCACCGGTTCAGGTTCAGCATGATCATCAGATTCCCGCTCAGCAGGTCCCCTTCCCTGAGGTTCCATTGCAGCAGGCTCCCGTTCATCAGTTTGATCAGGGTATTCCCATTCCACCGCCACCACCACCTCACTATCACCCAGGCTACGATGATAGGTTCTTCAGGCTCACGAGGCAGATGAAAGACATGGATATGGAGCATTTCAGTGGATCGACGGATCCGATAGAGGCGCATAATTGGAAGCTAAGTCTGGAGCGTAAGTTGGAGATTCTCGATTGCCTACCAGAGTTCTCACTTAGATTGGCGATGCAGTATCTGCGTGGAGATGCACTAGTTTGGTGGGATGGAGTGCGTTTGAGCCCTGGAGGAGAGATGCTTACTTTTGCTGATTTTATTCAGGAGTTCGATAAGAAGTACTTCCCTAAGGAAGCCTTGGACAAGATGAAGAGTGACTTCGAGCATGTGAGCCAGGGTAGCTTGACCATCAGGGAGTATGAGGTTAAGTTCAACCGACTTCGTAGGTTTGCTGGGAGTGGCATTTCAGAGGAGGACTTGATCCGTAAGTTTCTGGTTGGGATGCGGATCGAGATTCGCAACAGATGTCGGGTTGTCACTTATCACAGATTGGGAGACTTGGTGGAGAAAGCAGCTGAGCAGGAGGCAGGTTTAGCAGAGGAGCAGAAGCTTTCCAGAGCAGCTCAAGGCAAGTCTGGAAAAGCTTCAGAGTCCCAGAGGAGTGCAGGAGACCAGTCCGGACCACCGCATTGTCCTCGTTGCCGTCGTCGTCATACTGGGAGGTGCACCAGGTGTTTTACTTGTGGTCAGCTAGGACACGTTTCGAAGTACTGTCAGGTTAAGCCATTAGATACGCCACCAGTTAGGCAGATTGCAGCAGCAGCACCACCAACAGGGGCAAACCCGGTTTGCTTCGGGTGCAACCAGCCAGGTCACTTCATCAGAGACTGCCCGAGGAGGGGTAATGCAGCACTTCCGCCACCAGCCAAGCGTTTAGCCATTGCTCCACGTGTTTTTACTACAGGAGACCCACAGGGAGCAGAGCCGATAGCGGGTATGTATCTTCAATATGATTGGTTGCGTTTGAATGTTTTGATTCTTGGTCATCATGAGTAGTTAGAAAAATCTCGTGTAGGATCGGTTTTGGTTGGAGGTGAGCCAGCTCACACGTTGTTCGACACGGGAGCTTCCCACAGCTTTGTGAGTCCGCGCGTAGTCAAGTCTTGGTCTTTTCGAGGAATCTTCGAACCGAAGGCTAAGCAGATTCAGACCGCCGGGATTGAGAAGTTAGGAGCAGTTGGTATTCATCGCGACGTACCGGTCATGCTTGGAGGAGTTGATTTACTTGGAGACTTGACAGAGATGGAGATGAGTTTTTTACGACGTTATACTTGGGATGGATTGGTTGACGCGACATCACGTAATCTTGAATTGTCCGAAGGCAAGAGTTAGCATCCAAAGATCAGAAGGGAGTATAATTTTTCAGGGGATTCAGACATACCAAGGAGTTTCCATCGTTTCCATGTTACGTGCTGAGGAGTTGTTGGAGAGAGGGTCCGAAGGGTTTTTGGCAACTATTTCGATGGATAATGATGATGGGCAGCAAGAGTTGCATGATATACCAGTGGTTGCTGAGTTCGAGGATGTTTTTGAGACCTTAAAAGGGCCACCCCCAGCTAGAAGTAATGTTTTGACTATCGAGGTGGAACCGGGAGCAGCACCTGTTTCCCGAGCTCCTTATCGGTTAGCACCAGCAGAGATGGCTGAGTTGAAGAAGCAGTTGGAAGAGCTATCAGATAAGGGTTTCATCAGACCAAGTACTTCACCATGGGGAGCACCGGTATTATTTGTGAAGAAGAAAGATGGGAGTTTCAGACTTTGTATCGACTACAGGGGTTTGAACAAGGTGACCATCAAGAATAAGTACCCGCTACCGCGTATCGATGAGTTGTTGGATCAGTTGCAAGGAGCTTCCTGGTTTTCTAAGATTGACTTGGCATCGGGATACCATCAGATTGCGATAGCTGATGGGGATGTACAGAAGACGGCTTTTCGTACGCGCTATGGCCATTATGAGTTTGTTGTGATGCCATTCGGATTGACGAACGCACCGGCATCATTCATGAAGCTGATGAATGATGTGTTTTTCGTGAGCATTTGGATAAGTGTGTGATCGTGTTCATTGATGATATCTTGGTTTATTCTCGGAGCAGAGAAGAGCATGCAGAGCACTTGCGGATTGTAATTGGGAAAGCTGAGGGAGCATCATTTGTTTGCTAAGTTGAGCAAGTGCAGCTTCCTGGCAGAGGAAAATTGGGTTTCTTGGTCATGTGGTTTCAGAAGAAGGAGTTGCGGTAGATCCAGAGAAGA
>CAJHQQ010005247.1:0-18787 GCA_905132885.1 Moricandia moricandioides
TTTCTTGTAGTGTACGAGATGACTTGATTCTCGAAAGGGGTACGTAGGCAGCTCGTCAAAAAACAAGTTCAGCTATCGCCATCTATAAATAAAAAAAGGGGGGGAGTGTGTATGTATACATCAACGCGTATACTGCCACAATATTCAATATTCGCTCTTGTACTCTACATTTCAAAGTTTCTTTGATAATATGAAAATGAAATAAGGGTTTTCAGAAAGCCTCGCAAGTCTCTTTTATCGCATAAACATCACAAGACACGTTCGGAAATACCTAAGTACGAACGAAACGTCTATCGTAGAATCCGGAAACAAAATTTTTACAATAAGATCAGTCTATCGAATACTATTCAAACTTCTAAACGAAAAAAATATTTTCATCAATACTTCACAAACATTTCTCGGTTACACGGTCGAAATCGACTTTCGACCAAAACATTAGACGACCACTCTCAAACATTCAAAACCATTTTTCACGCAAGGTATATTTCTGAGAAACAAAGCGAGACGTCGCGTAAAATCTTTGAACATATATCTCCAGTCTTGAAACGCAAAAACAGTCTGACCTCAACTACAAACAAGCTCTTGCTCTTGCATCATATTCGTCGACTGGCCCTGGCGAATACATCGAACGTTCTCTAAAAGAACGACAAAATAGACCTTCCCTTGCTCCTCATACATCTGACTAGGATAATAGCGCGCTATAAAAGAAATCCAAATTTTTGGTCATCACTTCAAAATGAATTAAAAATTATCTTTGGAAAGATGCTCGATTCTTACCATACAAGTCGTATATGCCGAGAACCTATCGCGGACTTTAAATTGGTACGAATCAGGTTAGAATCGCAACAGGTAATCCAATAGCTGATTAGTCATCGCAAAAACTTAAAACGAGAGTAAACATAGGTCTTGCTCTAAACCCAACACACTGGTGTATAACATCTCAAGACATGATATCAAATCGATATGAGATTTTAAAACACGTCTAGTCTTTCATAGGAATGCAGCTCTCCTCGGTGGACTCGCTCCCTACGCACACAAAAAAATAGCTCTAATGACACTCATTCGAATTTGAAACAAACGCATTGATTATTGCCATATCATTCCTCGGGCTCAGATGACTTCTGAGCGAAGTTACTGACCCCACTGGCTTCAGCAGAGCCTCAAAATAATCATCGTCGAGTGTCATGCCGCGCTCGTAACTCATAACCAAAATCCCCATAAGATGTTGCAAACTGGTAGGAGTGATTTGGCTTATTGACAATTCAAATCGATCCAGGACTTGAACGATTACCCTTGGGATGGGAAAACCACAAACGACAATGTAGCATAAAAGCATAGTAACATGTGAAGTAATAATCCGGAGGCGCATCAGCACGTTCTCCATCCCTTGGAAGTCGAAATTCTACCGACTCCGGATGACGTCAAGATACAAAGGACAAATTTGACTCGGACAACACGGGGTTCTTTTGGTACGAAATTGGGGTGGATACCACAATTCATGTGGAGGAGTCTTTAATTGCACGTAGCCAGCCAATACACAATGGCTTCTGCAGGATCAACAGAGTGTGCCACGAATTCAACTTTCGCGGCAACTCCACCATACTAGATACGAAGGCTATCGGGGTCGAAGCAAGAAGGCAAGACCTTGGCTGAAGATTTCTGGCTTGAAGACATGATCAAGAACAATAAAAGAAAGAAATGAAAAGAAAGATTTTTGGTACTTAGTCATTCAACCAACCATCCCCACTGACCAGGTTACCATAGAGAAGTCTTCAATGGTTAATGATACGCATCCAGCTCTTCTTAGCTCATGCACCATCCAGCATCTCTTAGCCTCATCAGTTATCACATTATGTCCAACCAAGGGACTGAAAATGCTCATTAGCTCCTAATTCAATCAACCAACCACCCCCCCCCCCCCCAACAATTAGATCTGATGAGTCTTTACTCATATCTGATCGGCCAAGTAGACCACATTCCAACAAGCCCGATCAGCCTGGTCTTCCAACCAATGCATCTCTAATCATGTTAGATCCGACCATTTGATCCATCATCCATGGAACAGCTTGTCCATACTAATCATGATCAGATAACAACGGCCTTCTTTGAGTAAATAATCATAGACTCAATATTTGTGGTTCGCAACACATAGTACTAGCCATACTCTTGTTTTGTAATTGCTACAAGCCGCATCCTCTCAAGGGCTTCATGCCTCTTGGCTTGGTGAAAGGTCACGACTCCTAAACTTTGGCCCTTGATTGTGGCCATTCATAACCAATCATAGATCACATTATTTTGGATCAGACCGTGATCAACATAAACCAAGTTCCCATGTTTCGCTCCATATGATATGGCCGATGCAATGCATCCGTCCAACAGACCATATGGACGAGTTATACCAATCATGATCCGGCCCATTCTTCAACACTTGGACCCTTAGATCACATCATGATATATCTATTCTTCAAGGGCGTATCATGCTTGGCCATGATCATTCCTACAAGAGACATAATTGTAATCCAAGGAGTAATCATAATCGGTTACCTTGTACTTGATCATGTACAATCATGTGTCCATCTAGTCATGAACGATCATTCTCCTCCAACACACGCCTTTATGAAGCCTGATCAATTTATTATCCATGATAATATCCCTCCATGGGTCGCACATTTCTGCCCTTGAGCTCCCATGAATCTGCCTTTCTACCCACATCTGCCCTTAAAGCTACCTTGGCCATGGAGAGTGAATTCCGGTTCCGGCCTTAACTCTTCTATCCTGACCATATGTGTGTGTTCTAAGGCTCTGGAGAAGTCCTAGGGTGATTTTAATAAACATAAAAACCTATCAATGGGTCGTGCATAACTTCGTCATTGAGTTCCCACAAAACAGTCTTCTTCTTGCCTTCATATGCCTCTTCGCCTTGGATTGTTTAATCCAGCCATATAACCTTTTTATCTGTGTTTATTTGTGTTTCAGGGTGTAGGAAGAATCCTGGCGTGCCTGCAAACCCACGGAATTTCCCTTTATTTATAGGAGAAAGGTCAGTTTCCTTCCTAAGGGTTGCACCCCTTCAGCCTCAATTCTGGCCATTGATTTAATCAATAGTCCAGATCGCACCCCTTGGGCCTGACAGTTACCAGACGCCCCTGGACTTCCAAACCACCCACCTAGAGTGTCAGATCACCCATAAAGGTCAGTATCAAACCAGCTTGGTCAGCTAAGTTGAGCTGATCGCCAGTTCGGCCAACTAGTACTTCTGCTAGTATGAGCTGGCCAGTGAGTGTTCAGCTAGTGTGAGCTGGTCAGTGGTGTTCAGCTAATGTTTAGATGGTAACTCATCTAATACAGCTTTTCCAGCTGATATTCACTATGTACAGCTAGTGTTAGGCTGGTGTGAACTGGTTAGCGAGTATCCAGCTAGTATTCTGCTGGTGTTCAGCTGGTATGAGCTGGCCAGTGACTATCCAGCTAGGTTTCAGCTGGTAACTCAGCATCTACAGCTTGTCAAGCTCATTTTCCTTAGCCAAATACATGTAGCTAAGTCCTTTGGTCCATTCCTGACCTGATCTAATCGCTCATGATCATTTCCAATCATTCTTTCATCATATCTAGTTCATAATCATCTCTTTATGATATGAATCAAGACAGCCACGGTTTTATTGAAATGTGTAGGCCTTATTTGAGGCTCCTAGATCACTTTACTCTTTTATCCAGACCTTGGGACGCTTGCCTTGAGGTCTCTCGACCACATTCCTCATTCACTCATCCCAGGTCCATCCATCCTATCCTTTCCATGATCGCGGATTCTAGAGTGGGTTTCGACGATGTCATGATGCTACTATCTATTGACGATGAATTATTGGTGTCGATCGATTCTCGCTTCTCTTTGGTAGTGATCACTTCTTGGAGGGTGTCGACTGCCCTCGTAGTCTTATAGATCGTGCGCGAATCAGCAGGTTCCTTTTTTGAAGAACCCAAAAATCCTCTCCTCATTGCTTCCTGGTACTAGTATGTACCTGAAACACAAGAAATTTTTTTTTTATGTAAGTAAACTAATATAGAAAAATACTTAGACTAAATCAAACACATTGAGTGTAATGGAGAATTCTTGCTCCCCGGCAACGGGGCCAAATTTGATGTAGATTTTATTATGCACTCTCAAATAAACCCTATAAGCTACTTTTTACTCTCTCAAATAAGAGGTTCAGTTGTAGTAGTTAGGGATCGAATCCAAAGGGAGCGTGTGCACACAATAGACTATACATGTTTAGATTAATCTAGGCAAACAAATTAATAAGCAGTGAATAAAGTAGCAAGTTGATTGATTGGTTGTTGTGAACAATAATAATAAATAGCTAAATCTAGGGTTTAAGGCAATTGGATTATAGAGGATAGAAGCTAAGGGTTTTAATCATAGAACTCAATATATAATGTAAAAGACAACCAGCTCTCGCTGCGAGTCTATTCTATTGACTAAGTCAGATGTCTCAGCTCTCGCTTGTTGACACGGAATGAGAGTCGACCGATGGTCTCTTGATTCAAGCACTAAGACCTAATCGACATGTTCAATAGAGTAACTAAATCAACTCTCGTTTGTTTCTAGCAACCTAGCTCAATAGGATTAATTCTGATAGTAGACCATGCTCTCGCTTGCGCCTAACTATCATATGATCAGGGTTCTAGTTAGCTACTCTAGAACACAAGCAATAAAGACAATTCTATTGATAGATCTAATAATCACCCTAGCAATTCTATTGTTTGGCTAATCCATCAATACCATTGATAAACCCTAAACCTAACAAGAGATTTACTCAGACATGATCTTTGTCACATAAATCATAGATGAATAGAATAGATATAGATTATAAATCAAATAAGGAACCAAAGGAGTTCCTCCCTTCTCTCCTAACCCTAGAACAATAGATAGAATAAAGCTTGATGCCTAAACAATGGCATAGAAACATATAAATAAGGTTTTAGGTCGTCCATGGGTATTTTGGTAATTTGTGATGGCTTCTGGGCATAAGACGGACGTAAAAAAAGTCGGGGCTGTCTTCTTGGATCACCGTCGATTGATGGTAAGGCTGTGCCATCGATCGACACTCATTCATCCCCTCGACAGCTTCCTCTCGCAAGGCAGAGAGACCACTCTTCCGTAAATCAGACATAACTTTATATATACCCGTCCGATGGACCTCAAACTGGTGGAATTGGAAAGCTAACTCAAAGCTATATCGTGTATCAAAATATCAGCTCAATCGCACCGTGGGAAGGTCTCCATCCATAGCTAAACATCAGACGCACCTGCGGGGTTCTGCATCTCTAAAAGCTCCAGAATCACCAAAGTTCTCCAGAACGTACCTGAACCTGAAAATACTTTAAAACATACTCCAAACACATATAATAGACTCTAAATAGGGCTGATATCATTACACAATAGTGGTAAATATCAGGCCCTATAAGCCGTGGTATTCGCTTTCGAGAAATTCCGATCCTATCTAGTCGGTTCAAAAGTAGTTGTTCACACCGACCACGCGGCATTAAAATACTTAATGAATAAAAAGGACGCTAATCCAAGACTTTTACGATGGATTCTACTTCTCCAAGAATGTGATATATAAGTAAAAGACAAGAAAAGAGTGGAAAATGGAGTCACAGATCACTTATCACGAATAAGAGTGGATGACGACATCCCTATAGATGATTTCTTACCCAAAGAAAATGTCTACTTAACAGAATCGACTTTCATTGGTAAAGTCAGTTCTGCACATGAAGTGGAATCAATAGACAGCATGCTAAGCCTATCGAACGATTATTGTCGTAAAGCATTGATCGATTTTTTTCATCCACCATCGACCGGCGATACATTTGAGAAGGACGATGAAATAATCATTCCAATAGACATCAACATCAGTTGTAATCCTTCGATCCAAAATAATGACTCTCCCGGAGGTAGAAGTTAAGTCGGGGGGTCTGTGCACTGAACACCACTGATAGACCTTGGTATGCAGATATAGTAAACTATCTTGTGGCCGAAGTAGAACCCGAACTCTTCAAAGGGTATCAAAAATTTTTTTTGAGAGAAATCCGGAGATATCACTGGGATGAACCTTATCTTTATAAACACTGTTTTGTCAGCATATACAGACGATGTGTTGCTGAAAGCGAAACTCTAGAAATTTTATATCATTGTCATGGATCCGATTACGCTGGACATTTTGCTAGTTTTAAGAAAGTGTCAAAAATTCTACAAACATGATTTTAGTACCTAACTATGTTTCAAGATGCTCTAGCCTACATAGCGAAATGCGACCCCTGCCAAAGGAGAGGAAAAATCAGCAAAGAAACGAAACGGAGCAAAATTTCATACTTGAAATTGAAGTGTTTGATTGCTGGGGCATCGATTTCATGGGCCCTTTCTCTTCTTCGCACGGAAATAAATACATATTAGTTGCCGAAGAATACGTATCGAAATGGGTTGAAGCAATAGCAACTCCGAAAATGACGCTTCCGTAGTCGTTAAATTTTTTAAGAGCGTTATCTTTCCTAGATTTGGAGTTCCTCGAGTAGTTTTAAGCGACGGAGGTACCCACTTTATTAATAGAGTGTTCGAAAAATTACTCAAGAAACATGGAGTTCACCATCGGTAGACACACCCTATCATCCTCAGACTAGCGGACGAGTAGAAGTATCCAACCGTCAAATCAAAGAAATCTTAGAAAAGACGGTAGGATCAACCAGAAAGGATTGGTCTGTGAAATTGGATGATGCGCTGTGAGCATACCAAACAGCGTTTAAAACACCATTAAGAACTAACCCATTTCACATACTCTATGGAAAAGCATGCCATCTCCCTGTAGAATTAGCGCATAAATCATAATGGGCCATAAAAAGACAAATTTTGATGCTAAACCCATAGCAGAAAAGAGATTAATCCAGCTAAATGAGCTAGACGAAATTAGGTATCGCGCCTATGTAAACTTGAAATTGTACATGGAGAGACGAAAGCCTATCACGACAAGAAATTATTTCTAGGCATTTTGAACCGAATACAACTCTTGGTTAACTTTGTTTCCTGGAAAAATGCGTTCTCGTTGGTCTGGACCCTTCACCAATAAAGAAGTTACGCCTTACGGGAAAATTGTCCTATTTAATCCTAAAGGAGAGGATTTCATGGTGAATGGGCAGAGAGTGAAACATTACTGGGCTGAAGCTGAAATTCATACTCAGACCATGCGTCTAGAGGTGCCTAATCCCGAATTATAAGCCCATTGTTTGTCAAGCTAACGACTTTAAATAAGAGCTGAGTGGGAGGCAACCCACTAATTTAATATTTATATTAATATATTAAAAAAAAAAATAAAGAAAATAAAATAAATAAATACATAAATATATATAAATTAATTTATTAATTAACAACAAATATATAATAATAATTTATTAATTATTTATGCATCTACGAATTTCTTAAGTGAAAAAAGAATCACGGAATATACCATCGATCGACGCCCCTATAGGACCGTCGATTGACGGTCGAGTAGGTTAACTCGACATGACCCCATTTCATAAATCACTTTTTTCCAAAACCACCAAAAACACCTCCTAGTTAAACACTCGATTTCTCTCTCGAATTTTGGCTAGTTTTGCTCGTCCTTTAGACTAACTCACTCGATTTTTACCCTTCTACCTTTTTAGTTCACTAAATAAACCAATTATCAAGGTATGTTCTCTAAATCTCTTAGTTAGGGAACTTTTGAGGGTTTGAAAAAAAATCGAATCTTTTGTGGTTTAGCTCGAAATTTAGGAGGATTTAGGGTAATGGAGTACTAGATTAGGACTTATCTACTATCTTTACATATGATTTGCACGATTTGATTTCGTTCTTTTGGATTGTGTACCCCATGGTTCGCGATGAACCATCGATCGATGGCCATGAGGCGCCGTCAATCGATGGCCATGAGGTGCTGTCGATCGATGCCCATGAGGTACCATCGATCGCTGGTTGTTTTTTTTATCTCGACATCGATTCTGATTCTTTTTTTTATTTATTAAATGCAGATGGACGAGAGGCGAACCAAAGCACGATACGAGACCGGTAGTTCCAGTGCTCTGCCACGGGGTCCTCCATGCCCCTAACAAAGGAAGAAGACATCTTAATCGTAATATTCGAGGACTACCCTAACCCTCGAAAGGCCGTAGCATCAAGGGAATGAACCCATCATCCAGTGCGCAAGGAGTGGGACGATTTTGACAGCCTCTACTATAACGCTTGGCAAAGCGTTTCTGTTGAGCCCACTAAGGTCGTCGACAGACGCACCTTGAAGAAGCTGGGGCTCATGACAGACTTCAAGCAGATGGTGCATGATCTGGGACTGGGCACAATGGCTACTAAGCCATATCCTCTCTGCCCCAACCTGGTCAGACAGTGCATCGACATGGATCAGGTGCTCTACAAGAGCCCTAGAGTAAAGGTGGAGAATGAGGTTACCTTGACTTTTCTCATCATAGGCATCAGGTACCAGATCACCATTCCGCAGCTCTGGGAGGTCTATGGGTTCGACATTGGTACTCTTGCATGTACAGTCGCTCCTTTACCTGGCCAGCCTACCTTTTGGGGACTCATCGCGGCAGGCCACTTCAACTCAGGCTCTGCTACAAAGACGGACGTCCGTCACCCCACCATGCACTACTTCCTGAAGATCCTTGCCAACACTTTGTTGTGCAAGATGGATCCCAACAAGGTTAGGTTTCAGAAGTTCACACTGCTTTACTACTCCATCAGGGATTTGGTTGAGCTCGATGATGAGGTCTTCCCACCACCAGTGAGCAATCAGCAGGTGAACTTGGGAGCTATCTTCGCTGATCACTTGGCGACCCTGAAGGACAAACCCTTCAAGGGTTCTGGCTCAAAGAAGGAGACGATTGGGAGACTGTTGATGCCTCTATTAAGCTTTCTTGGCATTAGCTTTGAGGGAGCCACAATACAGAGGGAGATCCGGTACATGGACTAGGGGCACTTGACATGGACTCAGTGGCTGAAGGAGGGACGCTACTGGTCTTTTGTGGATGATGAGGGGCCCAGGATGATAGAGCTTCCAGAACGAGAGGTGACAGACTTTGCTGATGATCCAAAGCGCCTGGCACTCTGACCAGCTGAGCAGCACCTCCACACAGCACCTCTCAGGGTATGACGCAGAGGAGGCCTCATACCAGCCCATCCGGTAGCAGAAGAAGCGGCATCCGAGCCATCAAAGCCACCTCCACCTCTCCAAGATTTCCATTAGATCCCAGAGATCCCCATTCACGACCATGGTGTTTTCCAGAGAGTCGTAGTGGACGCACTTCCTGCCATATGGGCCAGGGTGGAAACGATGTCTAGGTGCCAGTGTTTCAGCCATCCTATGACCAGAGCAAGATCGTCACCAGCAGCCGCACCGCAGCCTCAGCAGCCAGAAATGGATACCTCAAATGAGGAGTAGTCTCCTTTGTTTCTCCTTCGTCTCTTATTTCATTTTCAGACTTACGCACGAACTTTTTTTTTTTTGTTGTCTTTGGATTTAGACTCATTTATTTATTGCTGTTTGGATGTTTTGATGTGTGTCTGAGTGTCTAATAGAGCTAACCCAAAGAGAAATGATCAGATTGGAGAGTAGGCACACAAGATTTCAGTCTATTAGCCTACCATCGATCGACATCACTTTATTGATGTCGATCGATGGCGAACTAACAGAGAGGTACGAGTAGACAGTCTGAGTCCACCATCATCGACACCATCAGTTATCCATCGGTCGACGGTGATGGTTTACCATCGGTCGACACTCACCTATCACCATCGATCGATACTCCTTACGGAATTTGGTACACTCACCTTTCTCTAACAGTGTTTCCATATGATTTAACTTTTCCTATACCAATCCGGGACAAATTACAGTGGGGACAGTGTAATTTAAGTCTAGGGGAGGTTCGCTAATAATATTTTTTTTGAGTCTTGTTTACTATATCTATAAATTTTTCAAAATGTTTCTATTGACTCAAGAAGAGGACTATAATCAAGATTTATTATTGGCTAACCACACTTTAGCACCATTCTTAGAAGGTTGTTTGCAGAGATTACTAGAGATACCAAATTGGATCATCCTGCCACTATGTCCCACTTGCTTAGAAAGTTTGGAGGAACCGAAGCTGAATTCCAACACTAATCCTGACATTATTTGCTTGCTTTGGGGCTATGTATATACTGGATCGGATTCCTTCTGCAAGTCTATAGGAACAAATCATTGCACCTCTGGTTCGCAACTCTCTCTCTTTTCAGAGGGGTAGGTACATTACCGATGACCCCATTATTCTAATTCGGAGGAACAATCACACATTGTTGGAAGCGAGGGATATGTACATTACTGATTACCCCACTATTCGCCTACAATTTTGTTTAAAAAAAATCAAAAATGAGATGGCAAGATGGACTGTATCAGCATCATTGTCCATTAAGTTTAAGATCCAAAAAGATCCAGGGAAGAGAGAAAAGAGCGAAGAAAGGGACCAGAGAAGACTTTGTGCCTGGTTGTCCAGAATTGCCGGGGTGAGAGTCCATGTGTCCTTTGATCGATACTCCAACGTTAAAGCCTGAACTTTTATTTTATGCAAAGAAATGAAGTCAATAGAGGGGTAATTCAAGCTAGTATTTGCTAAGTTGTTGGTAGAATGGAATTGGTTTCTAAACTAAGATAGGGTATATAAAGTTTCTTTGTGATTGACTTAATAGGATGTGGTTGCAACAAGTAGGGTGACAGTTATACTTAGACATATGCGGGTATCCGCTTTTCAATACCTCTTTCACAAGCTTTGTTTGCTTGAGGACAAGCAAAAGGTTAAATCTAGGGGAGTTGATGTGCCATGGATTTTACCTATGATATATAGATTTTTTTAGAGTCTTTTATATGCATTTGATATTGTTTTAGAGTATTTATAGGCCTAGGTAATCATTGGAAGTAATTGAAGCTTTTGGGCTATGTTGGAGCATTTAGGATGCTCAGTCAGAAAATCATAGTCGGATCCAGTTTACGCGTGCACCATCGATCGACGTCATACACTGTTCGTCTATCGACAACCAAGTCGACTGCGAGATTAATAAAGGCTTGAGAAATTACAAGTTTTACCCAGAAGTTCCATCATTTGCAAGACAAGTCCCTGGCCGAAATTTATACTATTTATTAGGGTTTTCTATCTCAGTTTTAACCTAAGCCTATAATACCTTAAAAAGTATTGTCTTCTAAGTTACACAAAGGTTTCATAGTTGAGAGTTAGAACACCTTGTTACATCTATTGGAGAGAGGGGTCTGACCATCATTACATACAATATCTTGAACTCCTTATCTTTTTACTCAGTTTATGCTATGCAATTTATTCAGACTTTAATTATGTTCTTTATTGCTATGTCTGAGCTATTCATTGCTAGATTTAGGGTTATTCAATGGTGGTAATGTATTGCTGATTTTATAGAACTGTGAGGGTAATCTTATTTGTTTTTTGTTTAAGTTGTTCTTAATGCTAAGTTGAACTTGATCACCTCAATCTTAGAAATTAGGGTTCTATAGTGCAAGCGAGAGCTTGGTTATAACTTGGAACCTATCTTAAACAATCTAAATAACCGGTAACAAACGAGATTTGAACCCATCAAACCGCGAAACCGGTATTGTTTAAAATGAGCGTCGATCGATACCACCTTATGGCCATCGATCGACACTCAGTTTAGATGCGCGAGAGCGATCTCCTAAACCCTAAGGTTTGAGTTCAATAACGGTGCTTAATTAAAACCCTAGCAATCTTTTAGTTTGCATTACCTAATCCTACCTGAGAATTTCCCTTAACTCTAATTTCTTAATTTAATCTTCACAAACCAAATCAATCTTGAAATCGCTTTATATTATTATAATTCATATAGATTTAATTCTAAAGCGATAAGTCTATTGTGCAATCCTAGAGTCTCTGTGGATTCGATCCCTAAGTACTACACTAAACCTCTTATTTGAGAGTGTAAAAGTGGGAAATAAGGTTAATTTGAAAGTGAAATAAAACCCCACATTACTTAGACTATTTGGATGCATTTTCTCTTGTTGCTAAGTTGGGAACACTCCGTCTTTTGCTTGCTCTGGCTGCCATTAAACACCTGTCTCTTAATCAACTGGACATCATTAATGCCTTCTTGAATGGTGATCTTGAAGAAGACATAGATATGGTGTTACCTGAAGGATATAGTGAACTCACTGGTAAACAGGTTTCACCTAATTCAATGTGCAAACTTAACAAGTCCTTATATGGCTTAAAGCAAGCTTCACGGCAATGGAATCACAAGCTTACTTCTGTCATTATTGGTCAGGGTTTCACTCAGGCACACTCTGATAATTCTCTATTTGTCAGATGTACCTCTACTGACTTCTTGGCTATTTTGGTGTATGTTGATGATATATTGGTGGTTGGGAGTAATGATTGTAGTGTCAGTGCATTCAAAAGAGCTTTACAGAATGCTTTTAAGCTGCGTGATTTAGGTTCAGCCAAATACTTTTTGAGGTTTGAGATTGCACGAAATGAGAATGGGATTTTGATAAATCAGAGGAAGTATGCTTTGGAGTTACTTGCAGATGCGGGTCTTCTTGGTTGTAAACCAGTATCTACACCTCTTGATCCAACTCAGACCATTCCTGAATCCAGTTGTGATATTTTTCATGATGCTTATGTCTATAGACGTCTTGTTGGAAGATTACTGTATTTGACTCATACTCGTCCGGATATTACTTATGGGGCTCACAAGCTGAGTCAATACATGTCTCAAACTCGTACTACCAATCTTCAGTCTGCTACTAGAGTGCTAGGCTACTTGAAGAATGATCCAGCTCAAGGCTTGTTTTATTCTGCCTCATCACCATTACGTCTAACTGGTTTCTCGGACGCTGATTGGGCTGCTTTCCCTGACTCTAGACGATCTGTTACTGGATATTGCATGTTTGCGAGTCATGTGAATGTCATGTCATGCTTGCGAGTACATGTTTGTTATGAGTGTACTAAACCGGATTCATAAAGTATACAAGTGATATGTATTGTAACAGAATAAAAGAACAGATAATCAATAACAAACTTTAGTTTCTTCTTTCTCACTGAGCTAAGCTCAGATTCTTTACATCGAATACTAAGCAAATGCAATATACCTGAAAAGTACATAAAACATCAGAGGCTTGTTTATATATCTCTGTGTGTGTGTACCGTATCTATAGTTCAGTTTATCCAATTCTCCTGAAATGGCATTTTTGTTATTTGTTCCCGCCGCCACGACTCCATGTTGGATAAGTTCAAGGAAGCTTACGGAACAAGTAAACCCATTCCTAGTTGGTTTGTGATATTAAGAGATAAGGATCATAATATTTGTGTGTTTACAATTAGGAAAGGATATATATTGTCTCTATAAAAGCAATGTGGAGTAATGACATTATGCTAAGAGTTGTGTGATTGAGAGCTTTAGTTTTTAAGTTATTTTTCTAAAACAATAAAGAAAAGTGTTCTTTATATCTTGATTTTGAATTCTATATTTGGTATTAGCAAAAACCTGGAATTACAAATCGTGGATAGCCGTGTAATAACCCTCACGAGCCAATGAATTTTTGGTCAAGAAAATTTCCGCTCGACCAGTTCAGAGTTGGTCGACAAGATTTAAAAATAAAATTGACCCGGTGAATTAGTGTACCAATGGGAATGTCATGCGGTCGAAAGGACTTCCCTTGATATTTTTGATCGAGTGTTAATTATTATGGTCGAGTTGTATATAAGATTGACTAGTTTATCCAAAAATAAGACGAGAACCAATGGAAGGAAAACATTTGATCAAAAACTGGTCTGGAATACTTTCAGCTGCTTGCGAGTCATGTGCATGTCATGTGCTGCCTGGCTGCTTGCTTTCTTCCTGACCTGGACATGTGCATGTGACAAGCACCTTCCTGCTTTCTTGATTCTGTAGTAAATGGCACATGAAATTCACAAGCTGCTTGATTTCTTGCTGGCTCAGATTTATAAAATAAGAAATCATGTGGCTGGAAAGATTTCTTCATAGCAAGGAAACTGTGAGATGCTTGGTTGCTGGAGAAGCTGAAAAAGGACAAACGCTGTCCCTTGCACACCAAAACTTTGTATTAGCCTTGACACACACACAAATCTCATCTCAGCTACTTAATCCTCTCAGTCACCTGATTCCTACGTTCTGAAACAAAGAGAAAAAAGCAGACAGACAAGTTTAGAGAGGAAGAGAGAAAGAAGATAGAAAAATCTGTTAGAAAATATCAGGGAAAAATCAGAAGACATATCTGATCATGGACGACCCTTTCTAGCCTTCTTGTGCTTTGAATCAGTGACTGTGGTGTGTGGAATAATTATTAGATGGTCCATAAGACTCATGAGATCACTTCACAGCTTATCAATCTCAAGTATTGAACCAGTAAGACCTTAAATCAGGTGGTTCGGATTAGTTTAATCAGATTAGTTTTAGGGAAGCTTCATGTCTGATGTAAACCCTAAGACATGCTCTATTCTGTCCTGAGTTGAAACGAATCTTGATCTCTTTTGTTTAAGGGTGAGAACATGTTCTTAGCATGAAGAGAGTTAGCAACCAAGTTCATCCATCACTGAAGTAAAACTGGTAAGGTCTCCGCCCTTGTTGTCTGATCAGTCTGAATAGAACCGGTTGGTGATTGGTTAAGCTACTGCACAGATCAGTTGTCAAAATCTTTTTATGCTTCTGACTTGTTTGGTTTCAGTTTGAATCAACCTCATGGAACCACTAGCTAAGTTGTTATGAACTTACTAGAATTAAACCAAACTGAATTCAATTTGATCTTGTCTAGTACAGATGTGAGATGAGCTGTCTATGGTCTGAACTTGTCATATCCTGATATAGTCTGAGTTGATCTGAACTGCTAAGATTTGTCTTGAACCAAGCTTATTAGATCTGATTTAAGTTTCTTCTTCCAAACCGAACTGTTGGATTAATGATCTTGTGTACCGAACTGCTTTGTTTTAGGTCAGTGGTCGAGGTCAGTTGTGGGATCAACCGGATCCTTCCTTGTGGACGTTCTGATTCAGAAGTGAAGTGGAGTGTGATTAGATTGAGCTTGAGCTCGAGTCTAGTCTTCCTTAGCCAATCTCATATAATCAAAGGTGAGTCTAGATAGATGATCAATAAGTTATGAATGAGAATAATATGATTGCATACTAAATATGGTTGATTGATTGAGTATTGTCTCTTGATCTATATTTAATTATGAAGTGTTTGCCTTGTGTAAACACTAAAGAATTACTACGAATAATTCTTTGAGGTTTTCCCGAGTCTTAGTACTTGTTTTCAAGTACTAATATATATGTTTATTATTAAGTAAATGAATATGAATCATGTGAAGTATTATCATATTCACTCTCCCTAAATTCTCCGCTTAACTATGACTTGGTCCTGCGAATGGAAGAAGGTCATGAAGACACGATGATGGGGTCGCACCGTGGAGGCCGTGTAACTGCATGCAGCATTAAATTTTCGAACTTGGAATATCTGATGGAGATGATGGTTATATTTATTTTCCCGCTAGACTCGGCTAGCCTTGGTGGTTTTCCGGGTTTATCATATATATATATATATATATATATATATATATATATATATATATATATCATAAGTTTGAGTGAATGGCGGGTATCGTGGAGGTAATGGTTAAGATAGGATTCACATCGAAAAATATAGACCTTATATATAAAATAAATATGGAATAAATTTTCTCTGCATTCAAATGTTGTTGACTGCTCGGGTTTTTATTGTTAGGCTTTGGGGTGTGGGATTAGACTCACTGAGTAAACTAGTTACTCATGACTCATTTGTGATGTAACCAGTAGGTGGGATACCTTACATTAGGATGGAAATGAACAGCATTAGCCAGCGTTAGTTTTATTATCCTTGCAAAGTAGTTTTAATCAATCTTATGTATAAATATTGTTTTTCGAAAACCTCGAGGTTAATCTATAACATCTGTATAAGATGCTTTTTAATGAATAAATAAATAATTTATAAAGAATGTTTTTGAAGTACGGGTTCCATATGATATTAGTCCTTGTCCGGACGAACCAACTATCAGGTATTTGCTCGTTCGGGTTGAAAATCCTCAGGCGATGTCCAATACGACCGTTGGTGTTTTCTGATTGCTAGTC
Organism: Moricandia moricandioides; assembly: GCA_905132885.1. Classification (NCBI taxonomy): domain Eukaryota; kingdom Viridiplantae; phylum Streptophyta; class Magnoliopsida; order Brassicales; family Brassicaceae; genus Moricandia; species Moricandia moricandioides. The sequence continues at coordinate 16,234 of CAJHQQ010005247.1, forward strand.
TAAGGAACTCGGAAGTATTCCGGGATCTTTGGATCGGCTTTTGGGGAGCATTGACCGTGTCATTTATGGTCATTTATGATCAGTGGTGTCACAAAGGTGGTATCAGAGCATGGTTATACGATGCTAGAGTGGGACTTGTTTCAAATGTTTTTCGAGTCAAAATGAGTCGCAAGGATAACTAGGATATTCTGGCTGGTTCCTTCATCTTAGGATAGATAGCCATGGGTAGTCACCTTATCTTTAACGTTCATAGCAGATGCACCAAGATAAGCTTGACAGGGTGGAGTTCACTTACCGATTTTGATATCTTCTTGCTCAGAGATATAGGAGACATAGTCGACACATTGAACACATAAATGGATATATATATATTATCGATGTCAAAGTATAAGTTGTTTGTAATAATCCTCTTCAAGGAGATCCGACTGTATATGAACACTCAGATGCACTTATTCTTCCGGCTGCTCAAGTCTATCAATCTTATGCTGAGACGTACAAGAAATGGAGCCGTACAAGCCTGATTGATTCAGCAAGTGTTTCAAGCTTAGCGTTGGTGGCAAATATAGTTCGACTGTATTACAAGACGATGGACGCACCAGCACCATTCTGTTGCAAAAAGACATCTTGACGTTTCTGAAGAGGATAAAGAAGTTGGGACCACAAGATATCGAGGAATGATTAAACCGTTCGGCGTACACTTTGGATTGAGGAAGACACAAAAACAACATTGGAGGCAGACGTAGCCCATTTTTTTTAGGATTGTAAGAAGGATATGGAAGCATACATATCAAGAAGGATGCAGTGAGGTTGGTCGTTAACCGTCAAGCATCATTTAAGGAATGTTAGTCCAAGTTAGACAGATTTAATTTAAGAGTTCAAGATGGAGTGTTTTCTACCCAACGCATGGGACCGATTGGAGAGTGAATCTGATTCATCCATTATGGATTAGAGGATGAGCCAAAGATCATAAGGACGTTCGTTGGGGACTTAATCCCAAACCATTGGAGTAATTAAAGATTGTAGTGTTTAAGTGCTTTGAGGAGGAAATATAGTATGATGTGTGGGACACCCCCGATCATAAATGACTGAAAATTGCACGGTCGATGCTCCTCGAAATCCGATCCAAGGTTCCCGAAATACTTCTGAGTTCCTTAGACTAACAGTCAGAAAACACAAACGTTCCTATTGGACATCGCCCGAGGCTTTTCAACCCGATCGAGCAAATACCCGATAGTTGGTTCGTTCGGACAAGGACTAATATCATATGGAACCCGTACTTTAAAAATATTCTTTATAAATTATATATTTATTCAACTCCATGTCACCCGCCTTTCACTCATATATAAATACACTATATATGCTAACCGAGCCTAGTGAATTAGCATTACCATCATCGTCAAATGTCCTTATGAACATTTGAGACTGCATCGTCATGCAGTACACGGACTCCAGGGTGCTACCCCATCATCGTGTCTTCATGACCTTGTTCCAATCGCAGGACCAAGTCACGGTAATGCAGGGACTTTAGGGAGAGTGAATATGATTAGACTTCACATGATTCATATTCATATACTTAATAACATACATATATAATAGTACTTGAGAACAAGTACTAAGGCTCAGGGTAAACCTCAAAGAATAATTCATAATAATCCTTAAGTGTTTACATAAGGTAAACACTGCATATTTCATTATAGATTAAAAGACTTTTCTTATCAGTCAACAATATTAAGTATGCAATCAAGTAATACTCATTCATAACTCATCAAAATCTATCTAGACTCACCTTTGATTCCAAGATATTGGCCAAAGAAGACTAGACTCAAGCTCAACTAGTAACACTCCACTTCACTTCTGATTCAGAACGTGTGGATGCAAGATCAGCCAGGTCGATTCAAACAGAAACTCAACTCAACTTAGTTGAACGCAGTTCAGTTCTGTTCAAGGAGTTCAGTTCTGTTCAAGGATAATTTAGTTCAGCTAGGCCATTTAAAAATATCAAAGCGATATAACTGAACCAAGATCAATCCATATAAGGGATTAAAAAACTAATCTGGACAGGAAGCTTAACAAATCAGTCCACTGGTTCCAAACAAAACTTCTCTAAACTAGTAGCTAAGGCTTACCCATTTCCTCAAGCTTTAAGATGAACTTGGTTGATATAAACTTCAAGCTTAACACACGTCTAACCTGATCAGTAAAATATATCCATGTTAGGATCAAGATCAGTAACAGAACAACTCTTTAGGGTCGCTTTACATGGACTGAAGCTTAACTAAAACTGATTTCATCAAACCCATAAACTCTTACCGATTCAAATCAACAACCTTCTGAACTTAGTTGGTACACCACTTACAGTTTAAGACACGCCTAACCTAATCATTGCCATATCAAACCAAGGACAAATTCATTCAAAAAAAAATCTCAAGTGTAGCTAAACCAAGAGAACTGCTCACAAAAAAAGAACTGATCCACACACATCTTACCGATCAAAATCAATGGCTGAAGAACATGGTGATTATCAACTTCATGATGCGAACACTTCACCTATTAA